>SJXQ01009738.1:61262-121000 GCA_006408695.1 Aepyceros melampus
GGGAGAGGGAGAGGGTGGGATGATTTGGGAGAATGGCACTGAAACATGTATACTATCATGTAAGAAACAAATCGCCAGTCTATGTTCGATACAGGATACAGGATGCTTGGGACTGGTGCACGGGGATGATCCAGAGAGTTGATAAGGGGTGGGAGGTGGGGGAGGGAGGGGGTTCAGGATTGGGAACTCATATACACCCGAGACAGATTCAGGTCAATGTATGGCAAAACAAATACAGTAATGTAAAGTAAAATAAAGTAAAAATAAATTTTTAATGAAATAAATAAATTTAAATAAAAAAAAAGACAAATACAGTATGTTAGCACTTATATGTGGAATCTAAAAAAATAAATGAATCAGTGTAACAAAACAGGCTCACAGATACAGAGAAGAAACCAGTGGTTATTTGGAGGGAGAAGGAAAGGGAGATGGGTAAGATAGGGATAGGAGATTAAGGACTACAAACTACTAAGTATAAAATTAATAAGGTAAAGGATAGACTGTTACAGCAAAGGAATATAGCCAATATTTTACAATAACTAGATGGAGTATAATCTACAAAAATTTGAATCATTGCGTTGTATATCTGAAACTGATAAAATACTATAAATCAACTATCCCTAAATTTAAAAATGCAAACAAACTCAACTATTTGCATTTATATAGACTGAGAAGAGAACATGATGAAAGCAGGTTTTGACCTCCTTGCTGACCATTAATTCATTTCCCAACATGGTTTTGTATCACTGTTCAAATTACTTGCTAACTCATCCTGAGGAAGGCTCATAATTTCTCCACAGCCCATGCACCTCAGGTTTTACCTGTGCCTCCTGGTGGGAGGATGATACACCTCTGCCCTACTGAAGTCAAGTGTGGCCATATGACTTGCTTTGGCTAGTGAAGTGTGGTCCAAAGTCCCATATGGTTTCTGAGCAGAAGTTTCAAGAACCAGCTTACAGATTATCATTGTACTCTTTTCTAACAGCCCAAACAAGAGCCATACCCCAGTTTAAAGGCTGCTCCAAAAGCCTGGTCCTGAAGAAAATTCTGTGTAGTAAAAAAGTCACAGCTATCCTAACAGACACATAGAATGAGAAGTGAATCTTTACTATTGTTACGCTAGTGAAATTTTAGGTGCTTTTCACAGGATAACTTAGCCTAAGCTGACTGATACATTCAACTTCAGTTCAGTTCAGTCGCTCAGTTGTGTCCAGCTCTTTGCGACCCTTGAACGGCAGCACACCAGGCCTCCCTGCCCATCACTAACTCCTGGAGTTTACCCAAATTCATGGCCATTGAGTCAGTGATGCCATCCAACCATCTCATCCTCTGTCGTCCCCTTCTCCTCCTGCCCTCAATCTTTCCCAGCATCAGGGTCTTTTCAAATGAGTCAGCTCTTCGCATGAGGTGGCCAAAGTATTGGAGTTTCAGCTTCAACATTAGTCCTTCCAATGAACACGCAGGACTTTAGGATGGATTGGTTGGATCTCCCTTGAACGGCAGCACACCAGGCCTCCCTGCCCATCACTAACTCCTGGAGTTTACCCAAATTCATGGCCATTGAGTCAGTGATGCCATCCAACCATCTCATCCTCTGTCGTCCCCTTCTCCTCCTGCCCTCAATCTTTCCCAGCATCAGGGTCTTTTCAAATGAGTCAGCTCTTCGCATGAGGTGGCCAAAGTATTGGAGTTTCAGCTTCAACATTAGTCCTTCCAATGAACACGCAGGACTTTAGGATGGATTGGTTGGATCTCCTTGCAGTCCAAGGGACTCTCAAGAGTCTTCTCCATCACCACGGTTCAAAAGCATCAATTCTTCAGTGCTCAGCTTTCTTTATAGTCCAACTATCACATCCATAATGACTTCTGAAAAAATCATAGCCTTGACTAGACAGACCTTTGTTGGGAAAGTATGTCTCTGTTTTTAATATGCTGTCTAGGTTGGTTATAACTTTCCTTCCAAGGAGTAAGCATCTTTTAATTTCATGGCTGCGATCACCACCTGCAGTGATTTTGGAGTCCAGAAAAATAAAGTCAGCCACTGTTCCCACTGTTTCCCCATCTATTTGCCATGAAGTGATGGGACTGGATGCCATGATCTCAGTTTTCTGAATGTTGAGTTTTAAGCCAACTTTTTCACTCTTCTCTTTCACTTTCATCAAGAGGCTCTTTAGTTCTTCTCTGCATATCTGAGGTTATCGATATTTCTCCCGGCAATCTTGATTCCAGCTTGTGTTTCTTCCAGTCCAGCGTTTCTCATGATGTACTCTCATGATGTAAGCAGAGTGACAATATGCAGCCTTGATGTACTCCTTTTCCTATTTGGAACCAGTCTGTTGTTCCATGTCCAGTTCTAACTGTTGCTTCCTGACCTGCATACAGATTTCTCAAGAGGCAGGTCAGGTGGTCTGGTATTCCCCTCTCTTTCAGAATTTTCCAGTTTCTTGTGATCCACACAGTCAAAGACTTTGACATAGTCAATAAAGCAGAAATAGATGTTTTTCTGGAACTCTCTTGCTTTTTCCATGATCCAGCAGATGTTGGCAATTTGATCTCTGGTTCCTCTGACTTTTCTATAACCAGCTTGAACATCTGGAAGTTCACAGTTCACATATTGCTGAAGCCTGGCTTGGAGAATTTTGAGCATTACTTTACTAATGTGTGAGATGAGTGCAACTGTGTGATAGTTTGAGCATTCTTTGGCATTGCCTTTCTTTGGGATTGGAATGAAAACTGACCTTTTCCAGTCCTGTGGCCACTGCTGAGTTTTCCAAATTTGCTGGCATATTGAGTGCAGCACTTTCACACCATCCTCTTTTAGGATTTGAAACAGCTCAAGTGGAATTCCATCACCTCCACTAGCTTTGTTAAGGCCCACCTGACAGAATGTGGTCCATTGGAGAAGGGAATGGCAAACCACTTCTGTATTCTTGCCTTGAAAACCCCATGAACAGTATGAAAAGGCAAAAATATAGGACACTGAAAGATGAACTCCCCAGATCAGTAATTGTGCTGTTTGTCTCTGTATGTTTATTCTTTAATTCTTCTAAGTCTTTGTTAATTGTTTCTTGCATTTTGTTTTCAAGGTTTTTGATCTTTACTATCATTATTCTGAATTCTTTTTCAGGTAGTTTGCCTATTTCCTCTTCATTTATTTGGATTTCTGTGTTTCTAGCTTGTTCCTTCATTTATGTAGTATATCTCTGCCTTTTTGTGTTTTAGGTCTCCTTTTCCCAGGCTTCAGGGTTGAATTCTTTCTTCCTTTTGGTTTCTGCCCTTCTAAGTTTGCTCCAGGGGGTTGTGTAAGCTTCCTATAGGGTGAGATTTATGCTGAATTTTTGTTTGTTTGTTTGTTTTTCCTCTGATGGGCAAGGCTGAGTGAGGTGGTAATCCTGTCTGCTGATGATTTGGTTTGTATTTTTTGTTTGTTTGTTGTTTAGATGAGGCATCCTGCACAGGGTGCTACTGGTGGTTGGGTGATGCCAGGTCTTATATTCAAATGGTTTTCTTTATGTGAATTCTCACTAATTGATATTCCCTAGTGTTGATTCTCTGGTAGTCTAGGGCCTTGGTGTCAGTGCTCCCACTCCAAAGGCTCAAGACTTGATCTCTGGTCAGGAACAAAGATTCCACAAGTGGCATTAAGTGAGATTAAAACAAATATCCAAAAGGCATTGCTAAGGCATTGAAAGTGAAGTCGCTCTGTTGTGTCCACTCTTTGTGACCCCATGGACTGTAACCTACAAGGCTCCTCTGTCCATGGATTTTCTAGGCGAGAATACTGGAGTGGGTTGCCATTTCCTTCTCCAGGAGATCTTCCTGACCCAGGGATTGAACCTGGGTCTCCTGCACTATAGACAGATGCTTTTCCATCTGAGCCACCAGGGAAGTCCTCAATTACGGCATTAAGTGAGATTAAAACAAATATCCAAAAACGAGAAACCAAAGATGAATCCCAGACAAATTGCAGCTACCAAATCAGCAAATAATAATTAAAATAATGGAACATACACATATACTTATGTGTATGTATGAGCAAAGTCAAAAGAGTCCAAAAAATTAAGTACAGTAGATTGACCTGGTGAACCAAGGAGATGAAAAATTATATTTACCAGTTAAGAACAAAACTAACTGAAGCATAAACTGGAAAATAAAACTAAAGCAAGATGCCAAGTGGGGAATAAATCAATGAAAACAAAACTAACAGTTATGTTGAGAGGAAAGAATATAAAGAAAGAATAGATATGCAAAGTTAAACAGAAATAGATGAAGAAGATTTATGTTAAAGATTAACTGCAAGGGGAAAAGAACAGTAGGAAGGGCAAACAAAAGAATAAATTAAAAAAAATATAATAGGTTTTAAAAAGTTAAAATTATAAAAAAAGAAGAAATAAAAAAGGAAAATTCCACAGAACTTCAAAAGCCCAATATAGAGGTAGAGGTTTATAACAACAATAAAAAGTGTGACAATATACACGTACACATATACACCCATAAGCCAAATCAAAATAGTCCAACAAAAATAAAGTACAATAGATTGACCCGGCAAACAAAGGAAACCAAAAATTATATCTACCAGAACAAAACTAACTAAAGCACAAACTAGAAAACAAAACTAAAGCAAAGTGCCAACTAGGGAAGAAAGCAATGGAAATAAAACTAACAAATATATTAGAAGGAAAGCAAAGGAAAAAAAAGAAAATATAGATATGCAAAATTAAATAGAGGTAGATAAAGAAGATTTATATACATTAAAGATTAACTGCAAGGGGGAAAGAACAGTGGAAAAGCAAAGGAATAAATGTAGAAAAAATAAAAATAGGTTTAAACATTAAAATTTTAAAAAGAGAAAAGAAATAAAAAGGAAAAATCCACAGAACTGCAAAAGTCCAACATAGAGGCAGAGGTTTATAACAACAATAAAAAATGTGACCAAGAGAAAAAAAAAAGCTCAAAAGCTTAATTGGATTTCATAATGCCAATAAAATCGACAACTACAACAGAGGGGGAGAAAAGGGGATAAGAAAAAGAAAAAAAATTCAAAAGAATCTACAGAACAAGATAAGAATAAGAATAAGAAATGTTTCTCTTGAGTCACTGCTGTCATAGTCCTTTCCCTCTCTGGGAGTCACACTCCTCCTCATCTCCCTAGGATGACTTCCAACACTGTGCTGATCTCTGGACCTACTGTGGGGGCAGCTCAGATTCTAATCTGGTCCTTCTCCTGTATGTTCTTGCCTCTAATGTCCACAGCTATCAGAACTAGTACATTTTCTTTTGTGGGAGGTCTCAATGTCCAAATTATATACATTCCATAGACACAGAACCTCCCTAGTTGATTGTGTGGATTTAATCTGCAGCTTGTACAGCTGGTGGGAAGGTTTTGGGTCTTCTTCCTTAGCCACACTACTCCTGGGTTTCAATTGTGGTTTTATTTCCACCTCTGCATGTGGGTCATCCACTGGGCTTTGCTTCTGCAGCTGCCTTGGAGGACATGGGTTTGCCCCTGTGAGGACCACGTGTGGAGATGGTGCAGCTGCTTGGGTCACAGGGGTTCTGGCAGCTCCAGGTACTCAGGGGAGTTGGCAGCTAGGGCAGCAGGAAATACAGTGCTCTAGAAGGATATGGCAACAAGTAATGGCCAATACGCTCCTGTATTTTTGCCTGGAGAACCCCTCTCCCTGACAGAGAAACCTGGCAGGCCACAGTCTACAGGGTCACAAAGAGTCAGACACTACCAAAGCAACCCTGCACGCATAGACACAAGACTTTTTTGCCTGTGGCAGCTCTGCCCCAGTGAGAGTTAGTGTGAAGATGGTGCAGCTGCTTCGTTTGTGGGGACATGGACTGCCTCTGCCACAGGAGTTATGGCCCCAGCAGAGTCTTTTTCTGAGCCTCTTGTAGCTGGCAATCAGAAGGCCTCATTGGCCAGTTTCTCCATAGCTCTGCCTATTCAGGCACTTAGAGGGCTCCCTTGTCTGGGGTCCTTGTCTGTTGTTCATCACGTCAGGCACATAGATGGCACCCCCACCCCCCACCCCAGCTGGGTTCCTACTCTGTAGTTCAGGGCATCAGTCACTTAAAGGAGCATCCTGGGTGAGGTCCTGCTCTGAAGTTCAGGCTGGCATTTGATGACCAGCCTCTCTATTGTTCAGCTGTCAATGCTGGCATGTGGGGAGAGAGAGGCTATGGTGATGGCTCCACCCCCTAAGTGTAAATCAGCAGTATCGCCTTGCTTCCATGCCTGCCTGGCTTTCCTCCATGGGCATTTCCCACCACAATCTCCTCCCTCACACCCCTCTGATCCATCTCTCCGCAGTCAACAGCAGCCCTCTCCCTGGGATTGCTCCACAATCCCTAAACTCCAGCTCCCAGCCACTGCACCTTCCAGGGGACCTGCGTCCCTGTCCAGGGTATGTATGGCTGTGGCAAAGACTATCTGATTCTTATCCCATTTAGGATGCCACAGATCAGCTGTTTCACTATAAGCCTTAAATGTTTCTCCTCTGACTCAGACAATTGCCCCAATGTGGGAATCAGGTCCCTGCTTCAGTTCCCTTACTGGTGGAGGGCAGGTCCAGTCCTACTAACACTCTATTTTTCCCCCTAGTTCCTTCATCCTACCAAGTTTTGCATGGTTCTATATATTCTTTTCCCCTGGTCAGGTACTCCTGTCTGCTATCAGCTGGTGTTCTGCATGCACTTCTGTGTCTGAAGGTGTATTCCTGATGTATCCGTGGAGAGAGATGTACTCCACATCCACCTACTCCTCTGCCATCTTGTTTTCTCCAAATGTGTTCTTTTTTATACTTGAGTAATATTCTATTTGTATATGTACCACATCTTCTTTATCCATTCATTTGTCAATGGACATCTAAGTTGCTTCCATGTCCTAGCTATTGTAAACAGTGCTGCAAAGAACATTGGAATTGCATCATTTTATGGTTTCCTCACAATTGATATATGCCCATAACTGGTATATGCCCAATAGTGGGATTGCTGAGTTGTATGATGGTTTTATTTTTTAAGGAATCTCCATACTTTCTTCATAGTAGCTATGTCAACTTGCATTCCCATGAAGAGTGAAGAGAGTTTCATTTTCTCTATACCCTCTCCAGCATTTATTGTTTGTAGACTTTTTAATGAGTGTCATTCTGACTGGTGTGAGATGATACTTCATTATAGTTTTGATTTGCATTTCTCTAATAATGAGGGATGTCGAACATCTTTTCATGTGTTTGTTAGCCATCTGTATGTCTTCTTTGGAGAAATGTCTGTTTAGGTTTTTTCCCCACTTTTTGATTGGGTTGTTTGCTTTTCTGGTATTGAGCCACATGAGCTGCTAGTATATTTTGGAAATTAATCCTTTGTCAATAGTTTCATTTGCTATTATTTTCTCCCATTCTGAGAGTTGTCTTTTTCACCTTGTTTATAGTTTCCTTCATTGTGCAAAAGTTTTTAAGTTTAATTAGGTCCCATTTGTTTATTTCTGTTTTTATTTCCATTACTCTAGGTCAATCATAGAGGATCTTGCTGTGATTTATGTCAAAGAGTGTTCTACTTATGTTTTCCTCTGAGAGTTTTAGTTTCTGGTCTTTAATCCATTTTGAGTTTATTTTTGTGTATAGTGTTAGGAAGTGTTCTAATTTCATTATCTTACATGTAGCTGAACAACTTTCTCAGCATCACTTACTGAAGAGACTGTCTTTTCTCCAGTGTGTATTTTTGCCTCATTTGTCAAAGAGAAGGTGCCCATAGATGCATAGATTTATCTCTGGCCTTTCTATCTTGTTCCATTGGTCTATATTTCTGTTTTTTGTTTTCACTATGCTTTTAAAAATGAAAAACAGAGCAATAACCAGTACTAAAGCCTAACAGAGGAAGAGATACAACAAAATTAAAATAAGCATAGAAACATTTCCTCCGTGAAGTAAGAGACAAGAGCTTAAGCTGATTGCTAGAGAAACAAGGGTTTAGAATGGAGCAAACGGTTTCATAAGAGTAATACACTTTCAAATTGTATAGACCTGGGTATATGTGTTTGTGTGCATGCACACACTCATGCTCAAAATCCAAAAGAGCTGTCAGAGACAAGATGAATCCTTTATAGAACTTCTGGATCCTCTGCTTCTTAATTAGTAGAGCAATTTGTGGACAGGAGCTTTCTAAACTCCTGTGCCCTCAACCAGATACTCTTGGAAACAGCCATGTCAGTAACCACTCAGTCCCAGGACCAGTGGCCCTTCTGTCTCTAGCTAATGCTACCTCTCCCATGGGCAGTGGACAATTCCTGACTCTGGAGCATCTTCTCACCATTCCTCCCCAGGGCCCACCTGGCACAAGATCCCAGGACTCTGATGAAAGAAGAAATATCCAGGAGCTCTCTCTGGGACTGACAGAGTACAAGGAGAAAACAAAAGAAAAACCTAAGTCTTAAGAGAGCCCTCTCCAAAGAGACCCACACATGAACACTTTGGCTCTTAACTACTGCCTGTCTCTATCTGTCTCTGGCCATATTATTGGCTGGGAAACAAAGTCCACCTTTCCTGGGACCTGACTGAAGCCTCTCATCTCAAACTGCTGAAGTCAAGTCTCCTTCCAGCAACAGTGTCCTGTGGCAAGAAGCCTGGCTGGAAATTTGAAAGATGCAGCAAACCCTGAGCAGTCGTGCTTAGTAAGGTATGTAACTAGTGAGACCTGTACAGGTGTCTGGTCCAAGCCCCTCCTGTTTCCACAGAAGGAAATTAGATCCAGATTAGGGAAGTATCTTTCTCAAAGTCAGACACTGCTACCTTCATTCAGGTAATGGCTGAGCTGGAAGATTGAGCCTTCTGCCCTTTGTCCATTTGGAGTCTTCCTGTTTGTTCCTTTTGTATCAAGTTCTGGGACCCCTCCTTCCCCCGGAATTTAGGCCTTTATTTTAAATGAGAATGTTTTTACTGGCTGAAAAGCCAGATGAAGAATAAGGAGGAGATTTCCTGGAGGACTGAAAATAAAAAGGGTGGAGAATATAGTGAGAGAGACAACTTTATTCTGTCCAAAGAATCCCTAGGTTGCAGGGTTTTTGAAAGTTTGTACTAATGGGATGCTTTGCTTTGATGAAATCCTACCACCAAAATCCTACCATCAAGTATGATTAAATAGATGAATGGAGAGATGGGGCAATTCAGAATACTTCAGGGAACTGTTTTCACACTTTGAAAACAGTGCCCTGAAGTATTCTGAGATCCTGGGCCTGGAATATTTTAAAATGGCACTGGGTTCAGTCCCACATACCCAAGTAGGATTTGGGACATGTACTGAGTAGTATCAAACTACTGAGATGCCCAGTGGTAATGGGGAAGAAACCACAAAACAATTCGCACTTTAGAGGTTCAGCTTCCTTTGCCCAGGAGCTTTCTCTCACCGCAATTCAGTATTTCTCTCTGAAGAAAACAGAGCTAAGCTGAGAGTTTCCTGAAAGTCTCCAAATCTCTTCTTTATAGATATATAAAAAAAGAAATGTTCAATGGAAAAATAATTTTATAACATTAGAGAAACTGTTCAAAAGAAGTGAATGCCCATAAGCCTACTAACCAATAGAGAAATCACTTCTATTTTTCAATATTCTGTCAATCTTTGTTCATACACACATTTGATGTTTTTGTGCAGTGTGTCATCGGCTAGACAGTTTGCAAAAGCATATGTTTCATTTGCTCAATTTCATAAATGAAAATGGGAAGGTTTCAAGAAACTGAGTAACTTTTCTCAGATGATACCATTAGAATGTTTGAGCCAAGACTCAAACTAAGGTTAGTACTCTAAAACTAGCATTCTTTCCACTTAATAGCTGCTGTCACAGAAGTGTAGGGAGCACTATATCAGAGCCAAGGAATGCCTGGACATAATTTAGGGAACTCCCTACTAATTAAGTTGTTCATGACCCCAAAACCACACAAAACTCATATTAACAATCAGTTTAAAACCAGTAATTGTGGTACATGAGGATGAATGCAAGACTAATTGAAACATCTGGGCTAATCCCAACCTTGACTTCACTTTGCTATGAGGCCTTAGGCATTGCATTCACCTCATTTATAAAATGAAGGGGTTAAAAGCCATTAGGACAACATCCTAGCATACTGTGAGTCTATGATCTCACTATTCTAAGAAGGAATCACTTTCCCATGGGCCTCTCAGCCCTTAACCAGGAAGGGTTTTCTGGGTTCTGCCCCTTATTTTGAATCCAGAACCTTATTTTCCTATGCATGATACATTGTTATTATTAAATGCACGAGTTGTTTATTATTATTATTATTATTATTATTATTATTACTAAGAGTGACAAAGTAGGGTGAAGGATTAAAGATCATGACAAGATAATGCTAGCAATTAGAAAACAAGGTCAAGTGAGAATATAGTATCTGAGAAGACACTCCCTTATCCTGAGTTTCCCATCTTGGTCTATAGGTAAGAAGGTATACGACTAAAGCAGCTTAGCACACAGCACAGAAGGAGATGTACTTTCTTTGAGCAGAAGTCTCTTGTTCATGGAAAATGACTCAGATTAATGTCTCACAAATGTAGAACCATTCATTTCTTGTGAGGGACAGAATCTCTAAGCAACCATGAAAAATATCAGTATTATTACTGAGTTTATCCTTCTGGGATTGTCCAGCGACCCCCAGATCCAGACCGTGCTCTTTGTGCTGTTCCTGGGGATTTACCCGCTGATGTTAGCGGGGAACACAGTGATGATCCTGACCATCAAGGTTGATGCTCAGCTCCACACACCCATGTACTTCTCCCTTGGACACCTGTCTTTCCCGGATCTCGGTTTCTCCTCAGTCACGGTGCCCAAAATGCTACAGGACTTCTTGTCACAGTGTTGGGCTGCATCACCCAGTGTTTCTTTTTCACTCTCGGGGGGGCACAGAGCCTGTCTTCTCTCTGCCATGGCCTACGACCGCTATGCTGCTGTCTGCCACCCTCTGGTCTACACTGTGGTCATTAACAGACCTCTCTGCACTGGGATTGTGAGCATAGCTTGGGCAGTGGGATTTTCTATTTCCTTGATGAATAGTCTCTTTGTTCACAAGTTACATTTCTGTGGTTCCAACGTCATCCCCCACTTCAGCTGTGAGCTACCTCCACTCTTCCCTCTGTCTTCCCACTCTGACCCCACTGTCAATGAGATTCTGCTAGCTGTGTCATGCACATCTTTAGGGCTGCTGACCCTTCCCCCAATCCTCTTTTCTTACTCAAGAATCATTTCTGCCATACTGAGTATGCTCCTCTGAGGGCCAAGGCAAGGCCTTCTCCACCTGTTCCTCCCACCTCACTGTGGTGCTCCTGTTCTATGGGACAGCTCTATTCAGGTACATCAGCCCCACCTCAGGCTCGGTGTTGGAGCGAGTGGTCTCCATTCAGTACAGTGTCATCACTTCCTTGCTGAACCCCCTCATCTACAGCTTCAAGAACCAGGAGGTAAAAACAGCTCTACAGTGACTGCTGAGGCAACAGAAGTATGCCAGCAGGTAAGAGAGAGTTGTGTGCTTCTGCTCAGAGAGAAAATGTATCTCTAAAGGAGAAAGATGTCTATAGGCACAAAGCATTGGGGGAAATTGAATTTCAATTATATTTAACTATTTGTTTGGATTTTGAAGTAAATAAGCTGCCCAAAAAAAGAGAGGAGGGGGCTGGGGGAAAAGAGCTTGATGTACAGGTTCCTTTAGGAGCCCTTTGCAAAATAATTAGAGAGAGACCTTCATAGCTCTCTCATAGCTTCCCTTATGTGAGGGGCTTCTCTCATAGCTCAATTGGTAAAGAATCCATCTGCAATGCAGGGGACCCCGGTTCAATTCCTGGGTCGATCTGCTAGAGAAGGGTTAGGCTACCAACTCCAGTATTCTTGGGCTTCCCTTGTGCTCAGCTGGTAAAGAATCTGCCTGCAATGAGGAGACCTGGGTTTGATCCCCGGGCTGGGAAGATCTCTTGGAGAAGGGAAAGGCTACCCACTCGAGTAGTCTGGCCTGGAGAATTCCATGAACTGTATAGTCCATGGGGTCACAAAGAGTCGGACACAACTGAGCAACTTTCACTTCACACACATGTTCACAGAGAGACCTTGGCTCGGTGTGAGGAAATAGCAGGGCTTACTGGCATACATAAAGTATATTGAAGCAGAACAGGGTCTCTGGCCAAAATGTCAACTTTTTATTGGCATTTTCACAAAGGCACACAATAAAGAAAGGAGCCTACAACAAAAAAGAAATCAGGTATAAATTATACTCCAGAATGAAAATGGTCAGAGCCATCCATTCATAAGACCTGGTGGTATTCTCTGGTGTCAAAAGGCTAGTAAACCTGAATAGGCTGATGTGTTGGTTAATTTTACATGTCAATTTGACTGGATTAAGGGATGCACAGATAGCTGGCAAAATATTATTTCTGGGTGTGTCTATGACAGTGTTTCCAGAAGAGATTAGGACTGAATCAATAAACCTAGCAAAGAAGACTGCCTGGGTATCACAATGTGCCTGGGTATCATCCAACTGCTAAGGGATAAAATGGAACAAAACAAGGTGAGTTTGATTTCTCTCCCCTTAGATATTGATGCTTCTGGTCCTTGGACCTTCAGACTAAAGGTGGGACTTCTCTCACTAGCTCCCCTGGTTCTTAAACCTTCAGTTTTGACTAGAATTATAGCACTGTCTTTCCTAGGCCTCTGTCTTGCAGATGGCATATTTCAGCTTCCATAATTGTGTAAGCCAATGTCTCACAATAAGTCTCTTCTACATATCTATGTATTTATATACATAGTCTATCAGTTCTGTTTTTTAGAATTGTGACCAATATGGCAGGAAAAGGTGAAAAAAATTAAATTATTCTCATATTAGAAATCCATGTATCATGCCTATCTTATTTTTCCTAATCTCTCTTGCTGAGATCTTATGTTTAAAAAATACAGCATGTGCATTGATCCAGGTACATATTGTATAGCAGTATATGGAGTAGGAGGTAGGCATGAATAATTATAGAAGTAAAATTAAAAGGTCAATAAGGTACCCCTTGGCATCTATGTAATTAATAAATACATACTAGCAGCCTATTGAGAAACATTAATGAAGACCTAAATAGAAAGTAATATATCACACATGTTACACTGCCACTCTGCCAACCCATCCCACCCTCTCCCTCTCCCACAGAGTACAAAAGGCCGTTCTATACATCTGTGTCTCTTTTGCTGTCTTGCGTACAGGTTTATCATTACCATCCTTCTAAATTCCATATATATGTGTAAGTATACTGTGTAACATGTGTGATATCATAAGTGAAACGAATAGCCAGTCCGGGTTTGATGTAGGATGCAGGATGCTTGGGACTGATGCACGGGGATGATCCAGAGATATCTATTTATGATAGCCTATGGAAAAAGTACAATTTACTTCCTGAAATAACTGATAGACTTTACTCATTCTCCTCTAGCTTTCTCTAGGGTGATGAACAAATTTAGGCAAAAAAGAAAGAAAGAAAAGAGAGAAAAGAAAAATATTTTCTCTCTCCATTGCTTTTAATGAAAGAGAAAGAAATCATACCTTCTCCCAAACCTGCTTAGATTGACTTGATGATAAACATAATCTTTTCCACCTGTGATTATCTGGGAAATCAGTCCAAATATCTATACACTGATCTGAATCAAATTTAGGGAATTGAATTCTTTTGAAATAAAGCATCAGTAGTGCCTGAATTTTACATTTAAGCTGTAGTATTTGAGATTCATATACCTTTCAGTAGGGCACATGTCTAATAGGTCTGTTCATTGTATTCGTATTTATTAAATGAACTTTCACATCCTTGCATTGAATGAAGTGCTACTGGAGTCCGGTTTGTTTATTTGAGTGTCTCTCTGTATTTGGCATTATTCTGCTAGCAAATATGAAAAAAAACTACTATGCAGAAATAATCTTTAAAAGATTAACAACAATTTAAAAATAAAAACTTTCAGAGCACATTTTAAAGACTCCATATGCAGCCCCATGAAAACGTACCATGTAGTCATATCTGTTGTTGATCTGACTTCTGCACATTTTAGAGTGCTGAATGTCCAGAGTGATGGCTTGAATATCACGTTCCAATAAAATGACATTTAACATAAAAAAAAAGAAAGTAATATATCATGTTTATAAATGGTAGATGATTTTTTAAATGTCAGTTGTTCCCAAATCATTTATATATTTAGTATGTTGTTGTTGTTTTAGTTGCTACATCATGTTCAGCTCTTTTGTAACCCCATGGACTGTAGCCTGCCATGCTCCTCTGTCCATAGAATTTTTCAGGCAAGAATACTAGAGTGGGGTTGCCATTTCCTTCTCCAGAGGATCTTCCTGACCCAGGAATCAAACCCACATCTCCTGCATTGGCAGGCAGATTTTACCACTGAGCCACCAGAGAAGCCCATATTTTCAGTATAATTTCAATTAAAATTCCAGAACAATTTTTTATTAATTTGAAAAGTTGATTCCAAAATTTATGCAAAGGTGAACAACTCAATAAAGGCCAAGTTAAGAAGAATAAGACATCAAGATTTATTATAAAACTATGTAATTAAGACTTTATATTACTGACGAATAGACAGACAAACACACTAATGGAAAAGAAAACTCAGAAATGGACCTCAAACTCAGAAGTAAACACTGAGATAGCAAGGTAGATCAATTAATTGAGGGTGTCCTTTTCAATCAATACTGCTGGGATGATTAGCTCTTCGTGTATAAAATTAATAAAATTTTATCCTCACCTGGCATAAGCAAAAAAAACAGTTCCAGTCGAAGTATTAAATGTGAAAGGCAAAACTAAAAATCTTTTATAACATAATATAGGACAATACATTCATGGCAGAGGAGGAATTTTAAATATCAGATATGAAAAGTACTATAACCTCAGATATGCAGATGACACCACCCTTATGGCAGAAAGCAAAGAAGAACTAAAGAGCCTCTTGATAAAAGTGAAAGAGGAGAGTGAAAAAGTTGGCTTAAAGCTCAACATTCAGAAAACTAAGATCATGGCATCTGGTCCCATCACTTCATGGCAAATAGATGGAGAAACAATGGAAACAGTGACAGACTATTTTGGGGGGCTCCAAAATCACTGCAGATGGTGACTGCAGCCATGAAATTAAAAGACGCTTACTCCTTGGAAGGAAAGTTATGACCAATCTAGACAGCATATTAAAAAACAGAGACATTACTTGGTCAACAACGGTCCGTCTAGCCAAAGCTATGGTTTTTCCAGTGGTCATGTATGGATGTGAGAGTTGGACTATAAAGAAAGCTGAGCCCTGAAGAACTGATGCTTTTGAACTGTGGTGTTGGAGAAGACTCTTGAGAGTCCCTTGGACAGCAAGGAGATCCAATCAGTCCATCCTAAAGGAAATCAGTCCTGCATTGTCTTGGAAAGACTGATGCTGAAGCTGAAACGCCAATACTTCGGTCACCTGATGCGAAGAACTGACTCATTTGAAAAGACCGTGATGCTGGGAAAGACTGAAGGCAGGAGAAGGGGACAACAGAGGATGAGATGGGTGGATGGCATCACCAACTCAATCGACATGAGTTTGAGTAAACTTCGGGAGTTGGCGACGGACAAGGAGGCTTGGCATGCTGCAGTCCATGGGGTCGCAAAGACTTGAACACAACTGAGTGACTGAACTGAACTACAAAAAATGTTGATAAATGGAATTATATTAAGATTCTGAACTTTGACTTTTCAAAAAGAACCTCATTAAGAATGAAAATATCAGCAAAACATATATGCCACACACATGAGCAGCAAAATCCTAGTATCTATTATTAAAAAAAGAAATCATTCAGATAGGAAAATCAGCAAAAGTCTGGAACAGGACCTTGACAAAAGAGGAAATCCAAACCTCTTAGATCCTCATCCTTAATAGGAATCGTGCAAATGAAAACCACAGTGAAAAGTACCATTAAGCAGATGACAAAATGCAGAAGCCCAATAAAACGAAGTATTGGCAATAATGTGGAACAATGAAAATCCTCATTTGGGAAAAAGTTTTTTGTTAACCATTATGTGGTAAAGTTAATTCGGCCCAAAGTTCCCCTATTATGGATTTATCTAGAGAAACTCTTCCTCATTGCACCAAAATAAATGTACAAAAATGTTCATGGTAGCAGTGTTTGTAATAACCAAAACCAGGAAATAACCCATACCATAATACCATAACCAAACTAGCTCAGTTTGTGTCTGACTCTATGCGGCCCCATAGGTCTCCTGCATTGCAGGTGGATTCTTTACCAGCTGAGCCCCCTGGGAAGCCTGCATGGCCATCTACAATAGAAATTAAAAGATAATTTTTGATATATCCATACTGTGAAGTGAGTCGGCTTCCCAGGTGGTGCAGCGGTAAAGAATCTGCCTGCCAAATGCAAGAGATGCCAGAGATGCAGGTTTATCCCTGGGTTGGGAAGATCCCCTAATCTTCCCAATGGAAATGAGAAATGGCAACACACTCCAGTATTCTTTCCTGGAATATTCCATGGACAGAGAAGCCTGGTGGGTTTCAGTCCATGAGGCTGCAAAAGTCAGACAGGACTGAGCAGACATGCATATGTATGTATATGTGAAGTGAATACAAAGAAAATGAATAAACATTTCCACACCAAGTAGCATGGATCAACCTTAGATATAATATTGTACAAAATATTGCATGAAACTATTTCATTCATATAAAGTTCAAATAAAGGCAAACAGGACTATAATATTTAGGGATGCATGTATAAATGGTAAAACTATAAAGAAAGTAAGGAAATCAGTAAAATGTTAGGGCAACCTGTGTTAGTACTAAGAGGAGAAGGGACAGAGTTCCTGTAGCAGAGTGACGTACATTCCCAGTGCTGGTAATATACTATTTCTTAACCTTAAAATTTTTTCTTACATAGTGATCACGTAGATCATTGCTTTAGTAAGTAATTGTTAAGTTATATACAAATGTTACATGGAATTTTTAGTAAACATGGTAATTTTAATTTCTTGGATAAACTATAAATAGTGAAATACTGAAGTGATTTCTATTAAAACCAGAAACTGAGCTGACATGCCTGTTTTCTCCACTGTTTCCTTACATTGTTTTGAAACTTATAACTATGTTATCTTATTATTAAGACATGAAGAGGAAATACTTAAAATAATTATAAAATACCACATTACTTATTTTGTATGCAGATGATATGATTAATTCTTAGACTCAATAGGCTGAGGTGAAGGGAAGAATGAGAATTAATAAGAGAGATTAAGTTGACAACACAAAAAATAAATACACAAAAAGTTTATTACTATCCTATCAAAAACCAATTTGAATTGAAAATTGAAAAAAATCCATTCACATTATCAACAAAATAATAAAAAAACTAGCAATAAATTTAACCAAAAAATACAGAATTTATATGACTAAAACTATATTTAGTCATAAAACAGATCTGAATAAAAATTTCTTTTAAAAAAAGTTTGTAGAATTACTATCCTTTTGTTTAACTTTGATCAGATTCACCAGTAAAACCATCTGGACCTTCAGTTTCCTTCTGATTATGGTTACAAATTCAATAGTTGATAGTGCTACTGTGGTTTTCTATATATTCTTGTAATTTGTTAATCTGTGTCTTTCAAAGAATTTCTCCATTTAAATTGTCAAATGCATTGGCATAAAATCATTCATAACATCCTCATATTGGCTTTTAAGTCTATGAAGGATCTGTAGTGATACACTCTCTTATTCATGATCCTTATAACTTTTTCATTGGAAAAGACCCTAATGCCGGGAAAGACTGAAGGCAGGAGGAGAAGGGGATGACAGAGGATGAGATGGTTGGATGGCATCACCAACTTGATGGACATGAGTTTCAGCAAGCTTTGGGAGTTGGTGATAGACAGGGAAGCCTGGCGTGCTGCAGTCCATGGGTTTGCAAAGAGTTGGACACATCTGAGTGACTGAACTGAACTGATACATAGAAACACTCAAACTTAAAAATCTTTTATTCCAAGATGCAAGGATGTGTAATATTCACAAACTAACAGTGTGATACACCCCATTAACAAAGGATAAAAATCATGTGATCGTCACAACTGACACAGTAAAAGCATTTGGCAAAACTCAACATCACTCATGATTAAAAAAAAAAAGTCTATACCCTCAACAAAGTTGGTGTAGAGGAAACATACCTCAACATGATAAGTCCATCTATGACAAAACCAAGGCTAACATCATACTCAGTGCTGAAAAGCTGAATGTTTTTTCTCTAAAATCAGGAAAAAGACAAGGATGCCATTCTCACAATTTCTATTTAATATAGAATTGGAAACCCTAGCCAGAGTAATCAGATAAGAAAAAGAAATAAATGGCGCCCTTCTAAATGGCAAATTAGAAGGGAAGAAATAAAACTATAACTATGTACAGATGACATGATGCTAAATATAGAAAATCTTAAAGTCTCTACCAAATTAGAATAACTGAATTTAGTAAATTTGTAGGATATAAAAGTAATATACAGAAATCCATTGCTTCTCTATACACTAATAAAGAACTATCAAAAAGAGAAAGTAACAAAACAATCCCATTCAAAATCACATCAAAAAGAAAAAAATATCTAGGGATAAACTTAACCAAAGAGATAAAAGATCTGTACTCTGAAAAATATATTAATGAAGGAAAGTGAAGATGATACAAATAAATGGAAAGATATCCCATGTTCATGAATTACGATTAGAAAAAAGTGATATTGTTAAAATGGCTATATTACCCAAAACTATCTATAGATTTAATATAATCCCTACCAAAATACTCATGCCATATTCCACAGAACTAGAACAATCCTAAAATTTATAGGAAACTGCAGAAGACTTCAAACAGTCAAAGCAATCTTGAGCAAGAATAATAAAACTGAGGTATCACATTCCCTGACTATAGACTATACTATAAAGCTACAGTAGTCAAAACAGTATGGTACAGGCACAGACACATAGATCAATGGAATAGAACAGAAAGCCCCCAAATAAATAAACCTATGCATTTATGATCAATCAATCTATAACAAAGGTGGAAAAAAGGAGGAAAAGACAGTCTCTTCAATAACTGGTGCTGGGAAAACTATACAGCTACATGTAAGAGAATAAAATTAGGGCATTTTATCATACTACATATAAAAATAAATGGAAAATGGATTAAAGACCTAAATGTAAGACCAGAAACCATAACCGTCTTAGAGGAAAACATAGGCAATATACTCTTTGACATAAGTCTTAGGAATATTTTTTTGGATCTGTTGCCTTAGGCAAGAAAAGCAAAAGCGAAAATAAACAAATGAAGTCTGATTAAACTTAGAAGATTTTGCACAGCAAAGGAAACCACTGACAAAAGAACAACCTACTAAATGGGAGGGCTTCCCCAGTGACTCAGCAGTAAAGAATCTGCCTGCAATACAGGAGATGCAGGAAACACGGGTTTGACCCCTGGGAAGATCCCCTAAGGGCAGCTTGGCAATCCTCTCCAGTACCCTTGCCAGCAAAGTCCCATGGACAGAGGAGCCTGCCAGGCTCCTCTGTCCATGGGTCAGAAAGAGTCGGATACAACTGAAGCAACTGAGCACTGAATGGGAGAAAATATTTACATTGGTATGATTGATAGGGGGTAATATCAAAGTTCATACAACTCAATATCAAAAAAACTTAATTAAAAATAGACAGATTGCCTAAATAAATATTTTTCTGAAGAAGATATACAGAATGGCCAATGGGCACATGAAAATGCTCAGCATCACTAATAATCAGTGAAGTGCAAATTAAAAGTAAGATGAGTTACTACCTCACATCTGTCAGAATGACTACCCTGAAAAAGATAACAAATAAACGTTGGTGAAAATGTGGAGAAAAGGGAGCCCTAGTACAATGCTGGTCAAAATGTACATTGGTACAGTCACTGTGGAAACAGTATTAAGTTTTCTCAAAAATTAAAAATAGAATGATCATATGATCCAGCAATTCCAATCCCGGTTATATATCCAGAGAAAATGAAAAAAAAAAATACTAATCTGAAAAGATATTTGCACCCCCAATGTTCATAGCAGCATTATTCACAATAGCCATCTAAGAAGCAATCTTAGCCATCTAAGAAGAACCTGCCATTCACAGAAGCAATCTAAGTGTTCATCAAAAGATGAATGAACAAATAAACTATCCATTCATGTGTCCAAAATGTTCATTCAAATAAATGTTTATCATGAACAGACAAATAAACTGTCACACACACACACACACACACACACAAATGGCATATTATTCAGCCATAAAAAAGAATTTACCATTTGTAACAACATAGGAAAATCCCATGGACAGAGGAGCCTGGTGGGCCGCAGTCCATGGGGTCGCTAAGAGTCAGACACGACTGAGCGACTTCACTTTCCCTTTTTCACTTTCATGCATTGGAGAAGGAAATGGCAACCCACTCCAGTGTTCTTGCCTGGAGAATCCCAGGGACAGGGGAGCCTCATGGCTGCCGTCTATGGGGTCGCACAGAGTCGGACATGACTGAAGCGACTTTGCAGCAGCAGCAGCAACAGATGAACTTGAAGAGTATTATGAAAGGTGACATAAGTCAGAGAAAGACAAGTACTGTATGTTTTCACTTATAAGTGGAATCTTAAAAACAAGACAAATTAATGCATATAGCAAAACAGAAACATACTCAGATACAGAGAACAAACTCTGTTTACCAGTGGTGAGAGAATGAGAGGAGAGGCATGATGGGGAATGGGATTAAGAGGTATGAACTAGTAGGTATAAAACAAATAAGCAATATGGACATAGTACAGTACAGGGAATATAACCAATATATTATAGTTACTTTAAATGGGGTTTAATCTGTAAAAATATTCAGTCATTGTTGTATATCTGAAACTAATATAATATTATAAATCAACTAGTCTTCAATGAAAAAAGCAACAGAGAACTAAATTAAGATTCCATACTATGTCAATGAGTAATCTGTTTAGAATTAAGTTTTTGTACTATAAAATAATGACAATTTGAGATTACACCACTTTGAAATTGTCTGAGTATAACATGATATTTCACAGTGCTGGAATTCCTTGGCAGTCCAGCAGTTAGGACTCCACAAGCATTTCCTACAGTTCCAGCTTACTGTTACCTGTCCCTGGGTAAAATTCCTGTGTGACCCTGTGTGACAGCCTTCTCTGGTTTATAGCTATAAGTAATAAGGAGTTCTGCCTTTCACTTGTCTGTCTCTGAGTTGTGTCCTACCACCAAAAAAAACTTCAAATCTTATAAAAACATCTAGTCTTACCGTGATTGCAACACCAGCTGTCACTAACTGACAGCTGCTGGCACTTGGTTCACTATTTGCACTGACTACAAATTATTCCTGCCAGGTAACATCAATTGCCAACATCTTGCTTACAAGTGTTTTAAAAGTTTTACACCATGTGCCTATATTATTACTTAATTTAGTCCTCATAGCAGCTTTTAAGGAAAAGAAGAAGGAATGACACTGTACAAGTTGACTGATCTGTCACCTAGAGGCAAAGCCAAAACTAAAAACAAATCCTTTGCTTCTTAGTTTAGTGCTATTTCCAGCACGACTCTATGCCCACTATTCAATTTAGCACTGTCTTTCATATTAAAATTTTCCCATTTAAAGAGTACACAAGAGGGACTTAACTGGCTGTCCAGTGGTTAAGACTACGTCTTCCAATGCAGGGGGTGTGGATTCCATCCCTGGTAGGGCAGCTAAGATCCCACAAGCCTCGTGGCCAAAAAAACAAAACATAAAACAAAAGCACTATTGCAACAAATTCAATAAAGGCTTTAGGAGATGATGCTGTTCTGTCGCTAAGTCACGTCTGACTCTGCGACCCCATGGACTGCAGCACACCAGACTTTAAAAATGGTCCACATGAAAAACTTAAAAAAATAATAAAGTCAACAACAACAAAAAAGAGTAGACAAGAAACCGTTACCTCCTTATAAGGCTACTCCTTCCCTCCCCTCAACATCAAGGAAAGTAAGATTTAAGGTTAAGCCACAGAACTCCTTCATCCTTCATACCACCACCACTGTTGCCAAACATGATTTAAGAGACCTTGGAGCTCTGGCACTTCTGGAAAGACAGCCCCTCTGGCCTTAACTCTGTTCACAACATGACTGAAAGAGGGTATACAAGTGCAGCACACTTCTAGTGAGACTTTCATTCTATTACAGACACTTCATCTACTCATCGCAAGCCAACCCTTAAACCTCACCGCACCACTGACCAGATGACTATCATAAGAACTGACTATACACCTCCCCCTGAGAGTACTAATTCCATCATGTCCCATATCTCTACTTACAACACTGGCCACAAGAATACTTGGCCTCCAGATCACCCCTCACCATAGAGATTCTTACCCTATTACTGTCTTCTACATTGCCTAATTTGAATCAGACTCTAACCCTCAAAACAACTTCTAACTTCTTCCACTGTGACCGCTGGAATTCAGGATCCATCATTAATAAAATCCCATTGCTGTAGATTGATGCTTGTGCCCTCTCAAAATTCATATATAGGAACCTAATCCCCAATGTGATGGTATCTGGATGTGGGGCCTTCAAGGAAGCGATTAGGTCTTTTGGGCAGACCCCTCATAAATGAGATTAATGCCTTTATAAAAGAGGCCTCAGAGAGCTCCCCTGCCCCTTCTGTCATGTGAAGACAGAACAAGAAGACACCAGAAGCAGTTTTTCACCAGAATCTGTCCGTGTCTCAGTCTTAGGCTTCTCACCCTCCAGAACTGTGAAAAATAAATGTTCACTGTTTATAAGGCACCATGTCTATGGTTTTTGTTACCACAGCCTGAACAGACTAAGACACTCCTATATCCTTCAACCTCTTTGACAGATGTTTCTTTCACCTCTTTTATTTAACTGAAACCTGGCTACCTCTTTAGGAAAAAGCATGCTTCTTTTGCAGTCCTCTCAAGGGGACTTTTCTCTGATAACATACCTACCAATGCTTCTCAAATGGTAAATTGCAACCTATTCATGGTTTATGAAATTAATTTAATAGGTATTAAATTAAAAACTTCAAAAATAAATAGAAAAATATCAGCATATACTGCATGTAGTTAAAGTATTGTTCCATGACAGTAAGCTATTTTCTCAGGTATATAAATGATGACTTTCAAATATATGGTTTTTTTTTTCAAATACAATATATGAAATTTGAAAGCCACGGCTTTACACCTTCTAGGGTTAGAAGTAGAATAAATATGCTCTTTGCTCTTCATTACTGCCTCAAGCACCACTTTCCTCCTTTCTGCCTAAGTAATGTCCTGCTCCTTTGAGACATCAGGCCATTCCGCACATTACCCTTCCTTGTTATTATCACCTACCATAGTTCTGGTCATTCTCCTTCTTTCATTAAAGACTCCCTCAACTAGCTTGCTATCTCACTCTGTGTAACCTCATCATCATTCATGGTAGTATCCATGTGGATGACCCATCTTATGCCCTGGGTTCAACTGTGCAAATATGATCATTAAAATACTGAAATATTTTCATGCCACTAGTGCCTCCAGGACCCTGCACAGAACTATAAGCTACTTCATTTTAACGGACCCATGCCCACACTAGTACTGGTGGTTAAATATTTTGATTAGTGTCCCCACTAATACCCAGCCTCTCCATTCCTTGACTTTCTCTTACCTTAAATAATCTTGTCCACAACCTCAGTCATTCACTTTTACAGTCATACCCTATATCTAATTATTACCAATAACTGTAGCCCCTATCCCAAGCTCCAGTTAAAGCTCCCACTCTGCCACCTACACCTTCAGCTCCAATCAACTTGTCTACCTCACTGAGACTCAGGAATAAATTTATCTTTTATCCCATCTTTGCTCTGTCCCACCCTACTAAAGTCCTCTTTTTACCAATTATACAGCTCCATACCTAGGTCTTATCATTTACTGAATTATTCCTATGTGTTAAATTATCTATTTTGTTGACAGAAAAAAAAAAAACCACAATGTGAGAGCTGTGTGTTAAGTTTTATTTGGAGCAAAATGAGGACTATAGCCTGGGAGACACCCTCTCAGATAGCTCTGAGGAACTGCTTTAAAGAGGTAGAGGGGAGGTCAATATATACATAATTTTGCTGAAGGGGGATACATGTATCCAGCATATACTTTGGCAGATTACTGCTAGTCACAGAAGGTTGCTGATAGTCACAAGGAAAGAATGTCCTCATTAATGATACTAGTGCTTACGTAGATATGAGACGATGCAAGAAATTAGACTCATAAAACCTTCTTCTGAAAACATCTATCTGAAAGCCTGTTCCGCCAGTTTTTCCCAGAGCACAGAGTGCCTCATCCTTGATCTCCACCCTGAAGTCTTTTTAAGGTGTGTTGAAGGTCAGTAACAACAGCGGCTAGTGACTAATCCTTGTAGAGGCAAATGGTGAATGACAATTTTTAGGTGGCAATTTACATTATCTCATTTATTCTTCAGAACAACCCTACAGAGTAGATATAATGACACTAATTTTATTGATTAGAAAACATATATATCTATATAAATCGCCTAGAATTGTAGAAATAAAAAGTGAGGTTCTGCAGTTTTAAATATCTGAACTGCTATTTCCTTAAATGCAAACTAGGGATTATTGTTGTTGTTGCTCAGTTGTATCTCTTTGTGAAGACTAGGGATAAAGATGATTAGCCTATCTCCCTGAGTTATGAAGACCACATGTATACAGAAGCACTTTGTAAGTACCAGTTTTAATTATTAACTACTAAGGGGCCCTTATCTTTCTTTCCACAGGAGTCCTACTACAGTTTCCTCGACCTTCCTCTTTCTTTTATAGACCCAGACATAGAGGAAGCAAATAACTGCATTGCCCTATTAGTGAAAACTCATCTCCAACATCAAGCTTCAAAAACTTTGAGTAGAAGAAAAGCAGTGTTATAAATGGTGATTGGGCTCTAATTAGCAATTGGAGGTATGTTTATTACAGTGGAACAGGTTTTTATAAGCCAAGCTGATAATTTATTACAGTCAACTAATAAACTCATAACATGATCATAAACTGGTGAACACTTGCATTATACTTTTTTTATTCAAACCATGGCAGAACAAGAGTTCAGAAATGAAGGAGCCAAGGCTGACAGACAAGAGACTGAGCCTCTTAAGATCTTTTGAAGTCCTCACAGAGAACTTGGAACCTTAAATGACTGTGACTTCCCTGAGCCCCAGGAAGAATACCGCTATGTCCTGAGGAACTCTGTACTACACACACTAGAATCTGGCTTTGGGTCCAACTCATCTCATTCTATTGTTCTGAACTCTATCAATAGGGTAGTCCTGAATAAAAGAGTCTCCTTAGAATGATAAAATTAGACCCATCAGGTATATCTCTTGCTTATAACAATAAATATCAGTTCGGTTCAGTCGCGCAGTCGTGTCCGACTCTTTATAGTGACTCTCTATAACTTGACATGGCAAGTTAGAAATCCTTGACCCACTATTCTAATCTATCATTTTCCTCATTTCATTTCTTCTCTAAATAGGCACATCTGCATATATCCTTCATCCCACAGCATGACGTTTCTGCCTTCTGATTCTACCCAAGATGCTGTCTTGATCTAAGACTGGAAAGTCTTAAAAAGATGGAATCATCTGCCTGCTACTCCCTGCATGTTTAATTATTCCACCTTACATAGGAATTTGGATTCATCCACTTATTACTGTGAAAGGTAAAGTAACACTCTGGTGACAGGTGCACCAGATTATAAGTAGAAGGCCAGAGTTCAATTACTAATTATGCCTTTTGGCTCACTGAATGCTCTTAAACCCTTGCTGAGATGATATCTATACCTCACAGCTTGCTGACTGATATCTAAAGAGATGGCACATTAAAGCTAATAATAAAGACATTTTATATTTTTCCCCATGATGTTAAAAAACAAATTTCTGGCATAAAGTAGATGTTTATTAAATATTAATGTCCCATTATTGTGTCATCAGGCCAAAGATGACTATTTTGCCTCCTTTTTGTTTTTTATATATATATATATATATATAAAATCTGCCACCACTCCCCAAATATCTCCTTCAGGTAAAGTCAGGTTTAGGTGCTTGATTAATTATATGTGTGACAGAAGCAATGCTAACCATTCATCAAACCCCATTTCCTTCTCTGTTGGGGTACACACACTTCATAGTCACCCCCTGCAGTTAGGTGCAGCCATATAATCATGTACTTGAACCCTGGCTAAGGAAATGGGGTACAAATGATGTATAGCACTTCCAGGGCTGGGCCCGCATACCTCCACCAAGTCAGCCCACAGATTGGATGATTCCAAGGCAACAAGGGATGGTGGAGCCACACGGTGGTAGAGACCTAATCTTTCCATAATTGGAAAGAGCACATAACCCATTCACTGGCCCCAACAAGCCTGCTACACACGGACGTCTATGAAAATAAGCTCTTATTATGTTAAATCACTGAGATATTGCCATTGTTAAATACCCAGATTAACATACCTTGTATTTCTCACCTGTGGAAATATAAATGAAAAGAACCTCTGGATTTAGTTCCAGGAACTGAGGTATAAATCTTGGCTTACTACTTCCACAAAATACCCTATAATCTGCTCTTGAATATGGTCTATATCCTTTTGCAACTGCATGTCTAGCACATTCTCTTTCATTAATGAAGCCTTCCCCACCCTTCTCTCCCTCAAGACTTGTCAGGCCTTCTCTGACCTCCCAGCCATGCACATTTACTTCTTTGCTCCTAGTGCAAAGTATACTCTTCCACTTTAGCATCTGTTATATATTTTTGCAAATATTTGTTAACATGTGTTTCCACAGACTTGAGTTTTTGAATCCACGGGCAGACAATTCCTTTGGGATCTTTGACTTCCAGGATTTAGTTACAGTGTCTGGCACATAGCAAAAATAATTGTATATTAAAGGAGTGTCTGTCCCCTATGATCTTAAGTGAGTCACTTGTTAGGCCTATAAAATACAATTGTACAGAATTGTTCTGATGACGAAGAATGCGACTTGCAGATTATAAACATTCTAAGAGTAGTGTGTTTATTCTGTTTTGTAGGCCCTTTCTCATCTTTTCCAGTCAAATCTATCTTACTGTTTCGAAGTAGCTTTGTCCAATAGAAATACGTAAGCCGCAATATACAAACACCTTAGTAGCCATATCTCAAAAGCTAAAAGAAGTAGGTGAAGTGAATTTAAACATTTTAGCTCAACATATTCAAAATATTGTTTATTAGCTATAGTTCATTCCGCTAATTTTGTCTTCCGAATTATCTGGTGTGTATGTTACAACACACCTCTGTCTGGACTGTGGCTGGTGGTTTCGCAAACTGGACAATGCAGCCGCAAGGCCTACTTCAGACATACGTCTCGGTGAAGTCAACCTCGTTCAGAATTGGCGACTCCTCCTCAACGCTCTCTCAGCCCCTTAGCATCACCGTCATTTTCTTGAAACCTAGAAGGTGAAGAAGAATTGAAGACTTCGGACCGTTGTCTCTAGAAATCAGCCTCATAGCGATTGCCAGCGTATAACCAGCGGTTGTTATAAGGTCAAGGTAATTAACGAACCCAAGTGCAAAGGAGCCGGGGGGGGCCGAGTGGCCGGGAGGGAAGATGACCGGTCAGGGAGAGGCGGGGCTGAGCGACCGCCGTCAGCCGGGATCTGCGCGCTCGCGCCGGCGGCGCCCCGGGGTGGCGGGCGCTGGAGTGCGGCGCTGGGCCGGCCGGGGGTCGCCGGAGCCGCAGCGCGTCCTCCGCACCCGGCCCTCCCCTCTTAGCGCCGCCGCGGCCGCCGAGCCCCGGAAGCGGGCGGGGATTTCCTGTGCCCGCCCCACCCGCGCCCGCCGGGCCGCCGTCTCTCCCTGTCGCTGGCTCCGCGGACGCCGGCTCCGACGAAGCGAGGACGGAGGGGAGGGGCAGGCGGCGCCCGGGAGGGAGACACCGGGCTGCAGGCCAAACCGACCCGGGTGAGTTGGGGCCGGGCCGGCGGGAGTCACGGCTGGAGGGAAGGACACCTGGCTTCCCCGGGCGGCGAGTGGGGCCGGTCACCCGTGGGGGCGGGGAGGAGGGTCGAGGCGGCCTCTGGGTCGCTTGCCACTCCCAGGTTCGGCTGCACTGACATTCTGTGCCCGCCCCTCTCCTGTCTCTTCGTCCCCAGCGTCGTCGCTGTCAGGCCCCGCGGGTTCCCGCCGCTGTCACCGCGCGCAGGTTTCCCCGTGGCTCCTTTTTCTTCACTTGCTCCTGTCCCAGTTCACGGGCAACCTGTTTTCTGACCTCACTTCCCTTGCTCCAGCTCTGCCTCTCTCTCGAGTTCTCTGAAACCTGACCCTCTCCCGGGGCACGGAGATGAGGAGGGAAGAAGCAACCCAACTCTGGAGTGGGCACCCGTCCCGCCCACACCCCGCCCGGGACCGGGGCCAGGCTTCTCTGACAGCGACTGTCCCTGTGCCCTTGGGCTACTACTCATTTCGGTAGCGTGGCCCTTTCTCTGTCCAACAGCACTAGCTGCAGAAACCAACTTCTGCAGGTGCCATGCCCCTGTAAGATATGTGAAGCAAAGGGGCAAACGAAACTTCTAGAATCCTGACTCCAGTAGGCCTGAGATACATCTGGAACCAGGAAAATGCAGGTTAGGGCTGATACCTTAACTGCCCAGGTGCTGGCTCTGAGAGCATGCACATCTTAGCAAAGGCAGTCTGAGGACAAGTACTTGGCCCCTCCTTTGCTGAGATTTCTTCCACAGGTTTTCTGTCAATGGTCTGGAGAGTTTCAGATCTGGCCTGCAAAAGAGGCTTCCTATCAAGGGACTTTGCTGCTAGAGAGATAGAGAAATGGATCTCAGACAGATGTCCAGGTATTTACCTAGAGGTAAAGCCCTGAGGGAGGACTTTCCAAGGAAGCTAGTGGATGAAGACCTTTGGTGAAGAGGGGGAATCCATGCTTTACATATCAGAAGTGAAGAGAACACAGGGGCTGAATTCAGAGGAGAAATCTGAAATGGAACTCCCCTTTTATTGCTTTATTGGGAATTTTCCTTTCTCATGAGAAGTCTCTGAAAAGGAAACCTAAGCTGGGAATCAGTCCAGAATGTTCCCAAGAGACCCTGAGACATCTTTGGACATCTGAGATGAAAGAGGAATTTGTTCCCTTGCTGTTCGTTCAGCTTAGGGTTCTCATTTACCTCTCTTGTCAAAGACAGGCAAGAAAATAAACAGCTTAGCATTTGTCATTATCTGTTCCGGGCTTCTGGGTTCTTGCAAATGTCATTAGATGATTGTGAGTGAGCCAGAACAGTTACGGAGGTTCTGACCTGTTTTTGGAACACTTTCACTGGCTCTCATTGCTTGGGCATTGAATAAGAATCACAAAAATATGATGTTGCCAAGCAAAAAGTGACTGCACAGTTTTATAAACTTTCTTTGCTGCAAGGCAGGGAGACTGCTATCACAATACAACTTGTTGTGCTCTGAAGAGGTCCAGAGCAAAGAGCCTTCAACTCTGTGCACTGCAGGATTATTAAGAATTTTTAAATCTTACCTAAATCTATTCTCTTGCAATCAAGAGAAGAGATCTATATAGAGAAAGAAAACATCTCTCTTTTTATTCATTGGCAGCATCATTCATGAGTCTTCTCCCAAGGCAAGAGAAGACTAGGTCCATTGTTTTGAACTTTTCCCTAATGAACATATTTCCCATCCCTTTCTTAACTTTTGTTTCTTGTGATGGAATACATTCTGGCTTCACCATATCCTTCTTTAAAATTGAATATTGTTTTTATAATTAGATCTGACAGGTTCTATCATGTGTCTCAGGTTCTTTGCTGTGTCTTAAATCACAGGGCTGTTATTCACCCCAGGGTCATGTTAGCAACACCTGTTTCCCCTTTTTCTACCTATACGAAATTCTTTCTGTTCTTTTTTCTTTCTTTCTTTAGACATAGCTCCTCACTGCCAACAGTTTCTCTTATCTGTTAGAGTTGCTTTAGAATCCTACATCTGCTTTCCAAGTTATTGATCTGTCTACCATATTTACTACCAGTTCTGATTTTCTACAATAGAATGATAGGTTGTAAGTCTCTTAGTTGAGGTTTGTTCTAAGTAAGGCACCATTTGGTTCAGCCTTCTGAGAAATACACCCTTTGACTAGGACTTCTACCTGTAGTAATCATTTCATTCTAAACTGATGAGAATGGAGTTTGTGGCAGAAAATCTTATGTGGGATTACCTCCATTTTTGTTGAATGCAGATGTTTGCATTCCCTCCTACATATTTCCAGATTGCTTATTTCCAGTGGTTGAGATTCCTAGATTAAGTATTTTCTGTGGTTGAAATTAATTGATAGCTTTTGAATTTCCAGGATTTTTTTAATGAAGTTCTGCCAACATGAGGTCCCCAAAATAACCATTAGTGACTTTACTATATAGCACTTGCTTATTTATGGCTCAGGTTCAGTTGATTGGAACACATCAAACTTTTAAAAGTTCCTCTTCCATCAAGCTCTTCCTATCCAGTTTCATCTTTTATCCCTGGATTGTTCTCCATAACTCCCTTAGAACTATTACCCCTCTCCATTGTCATGGGCATAACTGATACAAATTTGTTCCAGGTCACAATTTGAGTTTGCAGCAAAAATGCTTTCAGAACAGACAGCAGCCTGGGGACAGGATGGGAGTCAATGAATGTCCAGCTGGATAGAGCAGAGCCCCAGGTGGAAAGGGGAAGCCAGGAAGAGGTGCCATGGAGAACAGCTCCAGGGCCATTGGAGCACCTATGCTGTGACCTTGAAGAGGAGCCACAGTCCCTTCAGGAGAAGGGTGAGAGCCCATAGGGTGTGTGTGGGAAGCACAATGCAGAGAATAATCTTCTAATCTCTGTTGAAAAAGTAGAATTAAAAATCTCCAAATTGCCATGGACTGACTGAACAGCACAGTTAGTACCAGGACTAGGGCACAGAAATAGAAAGAACTTACAGGCCCTAGTCAGAAAAATATAAGAAGCCTCCGGATTCTGCAAACCATGTAACTGGGTTTCTCCCATTTCTTACATAATCACTCCCTCCACCTGTTACATGGTTAGTGGTAACAAATATGAGAGACAAAGGAAGTGACGGAAACACTGACTGCCACTGGAAAACACACCCAGTAAAATGTGCTTTATAAGATGAAAATTACATTTGAATAATATAAATTCAAACCACAGCTAGTTTAGTAGAAATGAATGACATAAATGCTCTACTAAAAACCACTCAGTACCCTTTCAGAACATTTCAGGGAAGGTCTTCTACTACAATATATTTATGCATTTGAGTCTTACTAGTGGACTTAGATATAGGGGAAATGTTAGTGGTAACAAATATGAGAGACAAAGGAAGTGACGGAAACACTGACTGCCACTGGAAAACACACCCAGTAAAATGTGCTTTATAAGATGAAAATTACATTTGAATAATATAAATTCAAACCACAGCTAGTTTAGTAGAAATGAATGACATAAATGCTCTACTAAAAACCACTCAGTACCCTTTCAGAACATTTCAGGGAAGGTCTTCTACTACAATATATTTATGCATTTGAGTCTTACTAGTGGACTTAGATATAGGGGAAAAATATGACGCTTAAGCCCCACTAAAATAGGGCCCAGGCTGTAACTGGAAAAAGATGGATGCTCCATCTCTAATGGTTCCTTTCTCCCCTCACCAGCTCAGTCCACTCCCTGGGTTCCTGCCATTCCCCAGGAAGGGAGCACTGGAGATTGGGAGATGGCAGCTGCACTTCTTGCGGCGGGATCACAGGTGGGCTATGTTCTTCTCTTGGCTTCTCTCAAGGTCTTGTCACTGCTGCCTTTCTGTAGCCTTTGTGTCATTCCATTGGGCTTCCCTGGTGTCTCAGACGGTAAAGAATCTTCCTGCAACGCGGAAGACCTGAGTTTGATCCCTAGGTTGGGAAGATCGCTTGGAGAAGGGAATGGCTACCCACTCCAGTATTCTGGCCTGGAAAATTCCATGGATAGAGGAGCCTGGCAGGCTACAGTCCATGGAGTTGTAAAGAGTCAGACACAACTAAGTGACTTTTACTTCACTTCATTTAATTGATTTGTCATTTCACTTGATCACTATTGGTATTTAGTCTGATAACTGTACAGATTCTATCCCTTTCTAAGGAACTATACCCTTTTGAAAAATGAATGGAGGCATGATGAGAAGAAAATTCCTACAGATTGAGTTTGTTTTGTTTTAATAGATTCTCCACAAGGAGAATTTAAGAAAAATTCATTAATGTTCATTAAGAAATAAATTGTGGGCTTTCCTGGTTGTCCAGTGCTTAGGAATCTACCTGCCAATGAAGGGGACATAGGTTTGATCCCTGGTCTGGGAAGATTCCACATGCCATGGGGCAACAAAGCCCAAGCACCTCAACTACTGAAGCCCATGCACCCTAGAGCCCGAGCCCAACAACAAGAGAAGCCACTGCAATGAGAAGCCCGTTCACCACAACTGGAGAGTAGCCCCCTGCTCACCACAACTAGAGAAAGCCCATGCACAGCCACAAAGGCGCAGCACAGCCAAAAACAAATTACTTTAAATTTAAAACCAGAAATCTGGAAAGATTAGGAAAAGAGGACCTGAAGGAAGCTTGGAAGAACATAAAGCAGACTGGATTAGGTGGATGATGGAGCATTTATGGACATGAATAGAAGATAGAAAGGTGTGAAGAGGGGCAGCACCAGAGAGAGAAAACAAGTTTAGATTCAGAAGGCAAGGGGAGAGCCATGGGAAGTTAGTAATAAAAGTAGTTGTAGTATCCATACTCCGAGAGTGCTTACCATGCTTGCTGTTCTTTGAGTGCTTTATGTACATTAACCCTGAGAGAAACGCAGTTATCCCCAGACAAGAAAATTTGACAGGAAGAGGTTAAGGCACTTGTGTAAGGCCATACTGCTAATATAAGTGACGGAGCTCGGAGTCATTTGGCTCCAGAATCTGGGCTCCTAACTGGCGTGCTGCGATTCATGGGGTCACCAAGAGTCGGACACGACTGAGCGACTGAACTGAACTGAACTGAACTAAATGCTGCCTTAAAAGATAAGATATGGCATGATAGGGGGAGGAGGCCAGAAAGAATATTTTATCCATATTGTTTTGTGCAGATAGGAAAGGAAAGGTCAAGGAGAGAAAGGAGGAACTTGTACAAAATTTCCACAGTGAGGAAAGGCAGCAAGAATAGGCAGAAGAAGGGCAGATGAGAAGAGACTGGGTAGACACTTGTAACTACCAGAGGGACCAATGAGTCTGTGGTGCCTCCAACTTCTCATGGTCCCAACTTGGGAATCTCCTCTATAGACATTATTGCTCACACCCTGACCATTACTTTTGCCCCTTTCCTCTTCACCAAAACCATGTTCCCGGCCCAGGAACCTCTGGGCAGTTCTTTTTCTAGACCTTCTCTTGCCACCTCTCCTCTACTGCCACCTTAGCCTTCTGTACTGAGACCCCATTTTCCTTAAAGAACAGCTGCTGATGCTGCTGCATTTTGTTTCAGGGCCTGGTAACCATCAAGGATGTGTCACTGTGCTTCTCTCAGGAGGAGTGGAGGAGCCTGGACCCTTCTCAAACAGACTTCTATGGAGAATATGTCATGCAGGAAAACTGTGGGATAGTGGTCTCTCTGAGTAAGCATGACCTTCCCCAGCCACTCATTGACTGTACTCTGGGAGAGTGGAGCCATCTGCTCTGGGACTGTCGCATAGTGTCCATTTGGGGTTCTTTTCTCGGCAGGGAATCTGTCTAGGTTTCCACTAGGGAAAGAGCACTAGGGTTAATCCAAAGAGAATAGAAGTGTCACTTTTTAAAAAACAACAACAGAATGCTGTGAATTATTAGAGAACTTAAGGCAGTTCTTGGTTGGGAATTGGGAGGTTCTTTCAGAAAGAAGGACACCTAAGAAGTGGAACTGAGTCCTTGGAAACTCAGAAACCATCTAGGGAAAGGTGAGAGTGGGAGTGGGGGTGAGACAGCTGTAGTAGTGCTAATTCAGTGAAGTTATGGCCAGAAAAAACAGTTGAGCTGAAAGTATTTGAAATTTGCACAAAAGAGAACACCTGTTGGAAAAGAATATGATTTTCTGAAAGGAGAGGGGACTTAGCAGAAATGGGAGTGGGGAGAGGAAAAGGCTTGTTGTATCTGGCCTTCTTTATCTATAGAGTTCAAAGGAATAATCTAGGAAAAAGCTTTTTTCAGAAATGAAAATTACAGTTGAACAAACTGACATCTCTGTTTTCTTTTCCCATGGTCAGGATTTCCAATTCCCAAACTGGATATGCTTTCTCAGCTAGAAGGAGGAGAAGAACAATGGGTCCCTGACCCCCCAGACTTAGAAGAGAGGGACATTCTGAAGGTCACATACACAGGTAATGATGTATGATAGACTCAGGCACGACCTTCACCCCTTTTGCAGGTTTATCATTACATGTCCCTCCATCCCCTCCTCTGCCTCAGACAGTTATAGCATTGAATGGTTTAGAGATCTTTTTCTTCAAAAGCAAGACTGTAACATAATAATTTAGAGGACAGGATCTAGAGCCAAACTTTGTGGATCTAAATCTAGGACCATACCTGTGGAACCTTGGAAAAGTAATTAACTTCTCTTTGGGTTCCTCATCTATAAATTACTATGAGATTTAAATATGTTACCATAGTCAAACAGTACCAAGCACATAGTAAGCACTCAATAAATGTTAGTTGTTGTTATTCAACCTCCCGCCCATTGTGGAAATGCCTTCCACAGTGTCTCCAGTGTTGCTGACAAGGTGTCACCTGGCCAGTGATTTCAGACCATTCCTCACCTCTCTTCATGGTGATGGTGATTAATAGGTTTTTTTTTAAGTGCTAAATAAATAATAGTAATAAATAGATAACAACAATAGCATAGACATAGTGTCTAACATATGCAGGTACTATCCTGTCTTTATAACATCTACCTTATAATTATTCCCATTTTGCAGAAGAAGAAATGAAGGCCTACAGAAGTGTAGTGGGAAAACTGAGATTTTGTGGGTATCTGTCTCCTAAGTCTAAGCTTTAACCACTGTACCTGTTATACTGTCTTGTACAACATTAAAATCTGTTCTTTCGCCCTTATGGGGTAAGGTTTAGACCCTAATAGGCATCATACAGCCTCATTTGTGACTTAAGTCCTGGGCTGCTCCCTTGTGACTCATCTCTTGGGGTCTGTATTTTCCTTTTTCCACAGGAGATGGAAGTGAGCACGAGGGGGATACCCCTGAACTAGAAGCAGAGCCGCCCAGAATGTTATCTAGTGTATCTGAAGATACTGTTCTCTGGAACCCAGAGCAGGATGCAAACTGGGATTCCATGCCCAGAAGCTCCAGAGGCATGCTCCTAGGCCCACCTTTTCTTCAGGAAGATAGATTCTCAAACCTTCTGTGTAGCACAGAAATGGATTCCCTGTTAAGACCACACACGTGCCCCCAGTGTGGTAAACAGTTTGTGTGGGGCTCCCACCTGGCCAGGCACCAGCAGACACACACCGGGGAGAGGCCCTACAGCTGCCTCAAGTGTGAGAAGAGCTTTGGGAGAAGACATCACCTGATCCGACACCAGAAAACCCACCTACATGACAAGCCCAGCAGGTGCCCTGAGTGTGGCAAGAATTTCCGATGCAACTCCCATCTAGCCAGCCACCAGAGAGTGCACGCAGATGGCAAATCCTGCAAGGGCCAAGAGGTTGGAGAGAGCCCTGGGGCTAGGAAGCGGCAGCGCACGCCACCCGTGCCAAAGTGCCACATGTGCACTGAGTGTGGGAAGAGCTTTGGCCGCCGGCACCACCTGGTGAGACACTGGCTGACACACACCGGAGAGAAGCCCTTCCAGTGCCCACGCTGTGAGAAGAGCTTCGGCCGTAAACATCACCTGGACAGGCACCTGCTGACCCACCAGGGACAGAGTCCCCGGAGCAGCTGGGACAGAGGGACATCTGTCTTTTGAAATCTATTTCTGCTGCAGCTGTAGTCACATCTGTCAGCCGGTGCTACCAGGAGTCTCTGCCAGAGCTGCCCCTCTCCTGCACCCCTGTGGTCAGAATCATGAGTCCAGGCCCCATCCCTAGAGGTGCAGTTCCAGCATTAGCCAGAGCTTTCTCCCCAGTTCTGTGAGATGCTGCATAAAGTAGAGTTCTTTGGGCAAAACTTTTGGGAAATGCTGCTTACTGGGTGGGCTGATATTCAGCCTGATCCCGTTCTCCAGGGTACAGTGGTACCAGCAGTTTGTGGCTAAGGCCCATTCTGATTGGTTGAAGCCTGTGCCATACCAGTTGTTAAATATTTTGAATATCATGCTTCTATAACATAAATATTCTGTCTATATATATATATATATGGAGAGAGAAAAAACACATACTAGCTTATTAAAGGCTTGAAAATTTATGCACTGGAGCAAATGGTTAAGCCTTTCTTACTTCAGTGCTTCCTAAATTTATTTGACCTCAGTATCCTTTTTGTCTCGCATCTAACAGAACTGGTGACTCCTTGAACCACACTGGTGAACACTGGGTTACAGAGTAATAAGGAAACAGAGTGATCAGGCACCCAGAGCCCCTTTTTTTATCCAAATGAAAGTTGAGGGGCAGACCTCATTCCTGTGTGGGCCTATCACCCCTACTCCAATCATCTGAATATACATCCACACCTCTCACCCCACCTGCTGAAAAACAAACAGTAACCTCACCCCCTGTTCCTGCTCCCTTCACCCTGCATATACATATATCTGGCTGAGAGATCGCACTACAGTGTTAAGAGATGGACCTTATACCCCCAGGTAACCCAGGCCCACACAGAAGAAAAATACTTTATTCCCTTGAACAGACCCCTCTCCTCTTGACAGTGTCTTTATGTGTCTGTGTATCTGTGTGCAGGGTCTTTGAAGAGAGCATGCAAAGTGCAAACTGTATAAGCTAGATTTTCTAGGGGCTGTGTTCTGGGGATGAGGGTAGTGGGGATTGTATGGGGTTTTTGGTTTGTTTTGTTTCAAGATAATAAGTAAGCTGAGAGATTAAGGGAGCCCTAGTAAAAAGGCTTAAGTTTTGGGGGTTGAGGTATATACAGCCTTCCCCAGTATCACTGAGATCAAGACAACTTGGATATGTAAGTCTAGGTCTGATTTCTGGATCACAGATTGTTTTTGCCTAAGTGGAGAGAGAGACATCCTCTGTGAGGTGAGCTATGTCTTATTAATTTCAAGTCAGGTGCATATAGCAGCTTTGTGCCGAGTGGGTTTTGGGGTCTTGTTTTAAGTGCTGAGAAGTTACAGCAGAAGTCACAGTGCTTGCAGGTTGTTGTCGTCACTCTTGTTTGACCTTGATTGCCTCATCAAGGGGCAGAGTTATTCTTGCGGATCTCATTCCCCTAAATAGAACTTTAGGGGAAATGGCTGTGACTTAGCTATTTGGCTGATGCAGGGTAATGAGCTTTCTGGTTGGTTCTCCTCCCAGTTTTGGGAAAATGTCTGCACTGACTCTTTACTTGCATAAGTATTCTAGCATTGGTTAATGCATTGGTCATTGTTTCTCTTTATTGATAATGTGTTAATACCAGTCTTATAAGTTAAAAATTACTTTGTATGTAAGAGCAGCTTGTGGGTAGGGAGGGAGAAAAGCAAAGAAGATGGAAGTGGGATATTTTCTCTTTAATGCTTAGATTCTGGTTTTTCCTTAACACACTTGTTTCTCAACCACAATTGGTGGAATTAACCAGAGAGACAAGAGGAAGTGAGCTGCAACAATCTAGTTTAATGGCTTTTACACTTGCTTAGGAAAAACTGAGTGAATCATAGCTTTAGAGTCCTGGGCCCAGATGGAGTTGAAAATAGGGTCATTTTACTGACTGAGCTTCTTACAGTGGATATAACTTGAGCAATCCAGCCCCTACCTCCCTTCTGCTCAGGGCAGCCTTCCCATTTTGCCTAGAATGCACTTCTCTTGCTTATGTTCCTATGAACAGAGCAAGATGGCCAGCCATTTGTAAGGCATCCTTGTCCCAGGTCCTCTGAGACAGGAGCATTTTAGGATCAGTATTAGGAGACAGCCCAGGGCATAGGAAAATACTGGATTCCACTGGCAAAACTGAATGATGCCATTTCTTTTACCTCCCACTATTCCTCATACATAAACACACTCAGCTCTAGTGAGCATCATCCAGAACCTGTTTTGGATCACAAACCCTTTTGAGAATCTGATAAAAAAACAGAAACTCACTTTCAAGAAGAAAAGACACTAGTAGTTCACTCAATTTTGCATATACATTCAGCAGGGTCAGAGCCCATCCAGGGAATCACTAAAGTTACCCTGATCCAATATGGTCATTTTATCTTTGTGTCAAGAATTACACGGCAAGGATCTCTAAACATTTTAAGGACTAAGATACCAGAGGCAGTAGGATATCAGGAGAGTGTTCAGTCTGTAATGATTTGAAGGGTATTGCTTACACTCTGTGCTTTCTTAAAAATTTATATGACTTGCTGACAAATCCAGTTTTTCACAAACCTTGTTCTAAAGACTTGTATGAGGTGACCCTCCATACCGTTGGATCACACCTCTTAAAAACCAGGTGTTAACCTCCAGCCTTTGATCTCTTGTAATTTTAAGGAGGGAAAATGAAGCCCCCAAAGTGTAGGTGCACTCAGCACCCAGCTGAAAGGCATCGTGGAATCTAAGGGCATTTGGCAGAAGGGGCATCCCTTTAGGTCATTTCTACTGTACCACTGTCTTCTCTACCTCCGTCCAACACCACTTCCCTTGGACAAAAAATAAAATAAGCAACAGCCACCAGCTGGGTAAAGAGATTTGAGTGATTTTTCCCTCAGGGAAAACTCCCATCTTCTTCCCAACTCCCTCTGCCACATGTTTACCCTACCCTGTCCCCTTCAAATAAAAAAAAGTCTCCATGTTCTCTCTGGACAAAATGTAAAATAGAGAAGTCTATCTTTAGGAACCTGTCACCTTTTTTCCTCTGTGTGGTGCCTCTACCCTATTCAGAGCCCAAGTATCCCTGCCTTTCCACCCCATTAGGGTATCTCTGCAAAGAATCCCTTACAATGGAGACTATAGCCAAAGGGTTGACTTTCCCAGAGCTATCTACATTTTAAGCTGTAGCTCTTGAGAGTGACTTAGCAGCAGCAGCAGCAGCTGATAGTGGAAGAAGGAAAATTTCCCTGTTAAAATGATGTTATGCATTCAGGGAGCAAAGAGGTGATAATTTGGGATAAAATCCTTCCCTTTCCAGCACTCCTACAATCAAATCACTATTTCTTGTTTCCATCAAAGACAAAGTGAGCCCTGACTCAGAACCAAAGGTTCCAGAGAACAAGTGCTTTCCAGCTCTGTTCAGTTGAGTGCTCTGGATGAGGGTGAGCAGGGCTGGGCAACAAGAGAGTGAAATCTATTCCCTTGGATTCCTTAGAGATTCTGAGATGGCAAAATTTATGGGTCTCAAATGAATCTTTGGACCAGCAACATCACCTAGAAGAAGTTATCTTAGAAATGTAAATTTTCACCCTGGACAAACTGATTCAGAAACGGGATGGAATCCAGCAATTGGTCTTTAACCTGCCTTCCAGGGTATTTGATGTGGACTCAAGTCGGAATGGAACAAATGGAACCGATGGCTAGGAGATCCAGATTCCATTTTAACCAGTGGTTACTCACCCTCTTCAAATAGCTGCTGCTGCTGCTAAGTCACTTCAGTCGTGTCCGACTCTGTGCGACGCCATAGACAGCAGCCCACCAGGCTCCCCTGTCCCTGGGATTCTCCAGGCAAGAACACTGGAGTGGGTTGCCATTTCCTTCTCGAATGCAGGAAAGTGAAAAGTGAGAGTGAAGTCACTCAGTTGTGTCTGACTCAGCGACGCCATGGACTGCAGCCCACCAGGCTCCTCTGTCCATGGGATTTTCCGGGCAAGAGTACTGGAGTGGGTTGCCATTGCCTTCTCCATCTTCAAATAGAGAGAGATGGAATCTTAACACCTGTGTTCTCAGATTTATTTTCTGCAAACTCCTAAGATAGTTGCTCCTCAGTTCAATTCCTCTTGAGTCCCAAGGTATCCCACCAACCTTAAGTCAGAAAAAGAACTGGGTTAGTCACCAATTTCAGAAATTGTGGTGGGGTAGCTACTAAGCTTCTGTAATTGGTTGAGGCTGGAGCTTCTAAAATGGGCACTGAGGTTTCACCAGTCTGGAAATCTAAAAAGACAAAAAGGAGCAGACATCTCAAAGATGGTAAATCCAACAAAAACTGAAAAATGGACATCCAAAGAAATGGTCCTCCTCATCTGGTCTTTTTCAAGCCTAATATGTGTTGCCCTTGAGGCAGAGGGGTGGGCATTTACTCAGCACAGAGGCAGAGTAAGGCCATCTGTCTCAAGCCCTTAAGGACCCCAGTATTCTTACCTCACAATTGCACTGAAGACTAATAAGGTGCCATGCAAAGGATTTCTCACGATGATTTGGCCAACCCTGTGGGCAAGGGCAGCAGGAGGATCAGACAGACCCCCAGGACATAAGAGGAGACCAGGCTCTTTTAGTAAGATAAGACATGAAATCTGAACCTAGACTGTTTACTAGGTAGAGGTTGTAACTAATTAAGCCACAGTGCCTATATAAAAAATGCATTCTCCTGCTTTGAAGATTTTGTCTTGGCTCTGATACCTCTTTCACCCTCTGTCCTAGACATACCCATGAGGATCCTTGCAAACCTGCTACCTCTTTGGGGCTCTGCAAGGTCAAAAGGTTAGCATGAACCCCGGTCTCTTTGGAAATGATCAGCTCCTCTCTCCTAAGGCAGAGAAACTCTAGGCCTCAAGCTCTGCCTGTCTCCTGCTGCTGCCTCTGTCTGTCCAATAAACAGCTCTTCTTCTACTCTTCACTCCCACTTCTCTTTTTCAATTTGGTTTGGTTCTCTCTTTTGTTTTTCCTGGGGAATGCCACACCTTGCCAAGGGCATTTGTTTTTCCCAATTCCTACCCTTCTTCCATTGTAGTTTCTCTCTTCCAGTTTCTAGCCAGTTCCATTCTATTGTGAGCCTACTTGCTACCTGTACCTCTGCCTATTGTCCAGTTTCTTTTCTGTCATCTTCAAGCCTACTAAGAAGGGTCCTTTCCTCACACTTCCCACTTTCTTCCCTCAGATTCTTGGCTTGGCTATAGCAGCTCAACCACCATCACCCTATTCTACCCCTATCTCTTGTACATACCTTGCCACATCTGGACTAGGCCAAGGTTGCCTGTACTGCCAAACCCAGGCCCTTTACACCCCCCTACAGACTCTTCTTCCCTTGATGCAGTTTCCAAAACTCAGTCCCCTCCTGTCTCTTTTGGCTCCTGAGAATAAGCTTCAATTCTACAAGCCACTTTTTGTGTGCTTACTATGTGCCAGGTGTGGGCTGTCCCAGGCCTGGAGGACTGAGTACGGCCATGGTCCCTATACTCAGCATCTTCCTCAGCTGACCCCTCCCTTGCCAGCACTTTGCTGCCATACCTCAGAACACTGTGCATCAGGCAGCCTCAGGGCTGTATACCCACTGGCCAGCCAGCCTAATTACCTAGTGCCTTCCAGATTTCTAGCTAGTGTCTGACTTAGTTCCCTCTGATGGACATGAACTTCCCATGGATCATCCAACCAGGGACCTTCATCTCTATCTATAGAGATCTGTAATCTCTTCAGGGTCCCTGTCAGTTGAATAAAGGATTTATTGGCCAGGTCACTGACATCCTCTCTCCATCCTCTCCTCTACCCTCCATTCTCAGCTCTTCTTTCCCGATACAACAAAGTGGGGAATACCAGACAGCTCTAGGGGGAGTCACACAGCCACGCAGGAGCCCCCTTGCTTCCCTTCCTGAAACGAACACCTTAAGGTGCCCATGTTAGATCTTCCCACCTTCCTCCTCATGTCTTGGCTCCCAGATGTCACTTCCATCATCTGGGGATGCAACACATTCTGGAGACTGAGGGAGCAGAGTGCTAAGGAGGCCAGGCCAAGGGTGAGGGAACATTGGGCCTTGCACAAAAATATAAGGAGGCGTTCCATCTCAGGGTTGATGAAGTGCTGACCCACTCTCAGGAGACCCTTAGAGTGCTGAGCCTCAGTCTGGAACCTGAGGTGGTGATTGAATTGAACTCCCAGACAAATTCACAAGTACTTGAAGTTTGGGGGAACCCAGAAGAAACCTGCACAGTTGAGTCCACTGGATACATTCACCACTGAGGGTGAAGAGGATGGGCATCTGGTAGAGGGTATCAAGAGGACAGAGTGAGAAACAACATGGGGAAAAACCATGAAAGCTGGCTTAGGGGAAACCAACCAGCCTGTGACCCACTGACATGGCCTCTTACCCATGGAGCTTCACTGGGATGAGGACAGGAAACCACTCTGCAGGCACTGGGTACACCCCAAAGGCTTTGCTCTTCTCCGTGGGAGGTGCCTTTAAGAGCTTCAGTCCTACTGCTTAGGGGTGATGTGTCTCTGCAGCTTTCTTAACGCCAGCCAGGCTGTTTGCCACCTGCCTTGTGCTCCATGTGTTTCCTTATTCTCTTGCATTCACTCTTAATTCCCCCCAGTCACTTGGAATAAAGCTTTCGACATGTCTAGCCTCTCCCCTAACCAAAACGGGGAAGAGGGAAGGAACTGACAGGAGGAGGAGAAACACAACTGTGATTGTTCATCGATGGGCCCATTCTCTCAGCCAACTCCAGTGGACTACTGACATCCTGACTTCCTTCTTACCGTATCAGTGTCTTTCCTAGCAATGACAGGACTCATGCTAACACCCCCTCAGCTAGTCTTCAGGTCCTCTCTTCCAAATCCTTTGGCTTTCTTTGAGCCCCTTTCAGCATGGTGTCCCTCTATCAATTCCCCAAATGGCCTATCTTCCTGTCCTTACTAGGCACTTAGGTTTTGGTTGAATCTGCAATCCAACCAGACAGCCTTGCCATGTTTGAGATCCCCAGAGAAGGAAGAACAGGAGAAAGCTATTGTTTGGAGACCACTAACAAATGGAAATATTTTCATGACCAGAAAACAACCCCCCCACCATGTGTTTCCCCACCAAGGGAAACATCTTTCCCTACAAGAAATTGCTAAATTATTAAAATACTCAAGTGTATAAATGAATTCTAAACTTCTGACCTTTCTCTACATTAACTCTTGTAGAGGCCCTACTCAACTATAACTATACTGAAGAGAGCACTGAATTTGCAGTTAAAAGTCGATTTCTAATTGTACATTTTCTAACATTAGATTTTTCACTTAAGAGACTGTCATGAAGTAAAATGAAACAATGCATCCCAAAGTATAAACGATGTATAAGTGAAAAGGCTATAATTGACAATTATGTGGAAATGTCTACCTTATCTTTGAACAAGTTACAATTTATATGATTTTGAAAACAAATACAAGAAAAGATATAGTAGAGAGTTTTATTTCTATGTGTTTTCTACAGTTCCCATTACTTTCCCCTCACAACAGAAACAGGACTTTGTGTATCCTTCCAGAGATTCTTTATACAGTTGCAAAGAGACACATTTTCCTTCACTTTACACAAAAGGTAGTTTGGTATACTCAGTGTCCCGAATTTTTTTTACTTCATCTATATTGGGGAGTTTGTCATAATACATAGAGAATCTTTATAGCTGTGTACTATTTCACTGTATTGAAGTTTCACCATTTAATCAATCCCCTAATGCCATTACCTTACTTCTTTTTTTTGTGGTTATTGCAATGCTGCAATTAAATACATTACACATGTCTTGGCTCAGAACCTACTTGACAAACAAGCATGTTATACTCAGATATTGTTCCCCTTATCTATGTAAACGAAACTATTTGTATGGTAATCTGTCCTTCTATAAGATTCAAGTTAATCATTTTATGGCCCAGGATGAAGCATTTGGTGCCAAGATTATCCCAAAATGCATCTTAAGGGTGAAGGGCTTGTGCCATTCTGTGTTTTAAGATGTTCCTTTCTTTCGTTAACAAACTGCTAGATGGCACCCCACTCCAGTACTCTTGCCTGGAAAATCCCATGGACAGAGGAGCCTGGTAGGCTGTGGTCCATGGGGTCGCAAAGTTGGACACGACTGAGCGACTTCCCTTTCACTTTTCACTTTCATGCATTGGAGAAGGAAATGCAACCCTCTCCAGTGTTCTTGCCTGGAGAATCCCAGAGACAGGGGAGCCTGGTGGGCTGCCGTCTATGGGGTCACACAGAGTCGGACACGACTGAAATGACTTAGCAGCAGCAGCAGCAGTGACTATATAGGGCTTCCTTGGTAGCTTGGATGGTAAAGCGTCTGCCTACAATGTGGGACACTTGGATTCAATCCCTTGGTCAGGATGATCCCCTGGAGAAGGAAATGGCAACCCACTCCAGTATTCATGCCTGGAAAATCCCACAGGTGGAGGTCTTTCATGCATTGGAGAAGGAAATGCAACCCTCTCCAGTGTTCTTGCCTGGAGAATCCCAGAGACAGGGGAGCCTGGTGGGCTGCCGTCTATGGGGTCACACAGAGTCGGACACGACTGAAATGACTTAGCAGCAGCAGCAGCAGTGACTATATAGGGCTTCCTTGGTAGCTTGGATGGTAAAGCGTCTGCCTACAATGTGGGACACTTGGATTCAATCCCTTGGTCAGGATGATCCCCTGGAGAAGGAAATGGCAACCCACTCCAGTATTCATGCCTGGAAAATCCCACAGGTGGAGGAGCCTGGTGGGCTACAGTCCATGGGGTCACAAAGAATCCAACACGACTGAGCGATTTCTCTTCACGTCTTCACTTAGTGACTATATAACATCCAGCTGAAGACTAGCAGGGGGTTTGTGCTGTGATTTATGGGGTCACAAAGAGTTGGACACGACTGAGCAACTGAACTGAACTGAACTGAACTGAGCATCGTATATGAGTGCCTGTTTCCCCACAGCCTCACCAACAGAGTAGGTTCTCAAATATTTTGATTAAAAATGTTATCTTATTGTTTTAATGTACATTTCCTTTATGAGTAAAATTATACTTTTTTCCATATTTTTCAAGGCCATTTTGTTTTTTCAACAACTTCTGAATATTTGATGTTAGATGGCATTACAACTCTAAAGTCCAAAAATTTTCTGACCATAATTGCACTAGGCAGTTTAGATAAAAGGAAAGCAAAGAATTGAGGGCAGGGATGTTCTATTTGCTCTGACCAAAGTTAAATACCTAAATATGCCACTAGCATGTGAGCACTAATAAATGGGAATTATGTTTTATCCATCTTTATTCTCAGCAAAACATTCAGAATCTTGCAGACACTTAGTCATCAATGAACACTAAGGATGAAGTAAGCTATTCTTGGCAGTTTCTCCATGGAAATGTCCAGTTAGAATCATGACCTAAACAATCTGGATGGCCTACTTATGAGTTAAGATCATGCCTTATATTTAATCAGAGTATAGTCACCCTAAAGCTTATCAATGAAAATAATCTGAAATGACCATTGTTAGCCATGTAAATTATATAAATAATTTACTTAATTTGGTAAATTTACTGAGTGATTAATAACATTTGCTTAAATGAAGAAAAACATAATACAAACAGAAGCATGAAGATTCCTAGGAAATTTAGAAAACAAGTTGTTGCCAGTGTCCTTCCCATCCTAATTTAGGGGAAAGGGATTTCTAATTTGAGATGGTCTTGTTCTTTAAGTAAAAACATCCTGGAACTATAAAGGGGCAGTAACATCTGTTGATCATTAGGCATTTGATTAATTTGTTCTAATTGTGCTCAGTAGACAATGTTTCTCTTTGCCTTTTTTTCAGGTGGCTATTTTCTGATTGTTTGCTTCATTCTGCCTCTTACAGACAATTCAAGTGCATAGTAAAACTAATTATAGCAGGGGGAGATTTCAAAGTTCAGATCATCTATAGATGAAACACAGGGCATGCATTTTGCTGTTACATTGTATAGGCTTAAAGGAGTAATCCTCATTTAAAGGTGTCAGTGAATATTAGCATCACTGAAGTTTGTTTTAAATATAAATCCCATGTCCCCTTATAAAAGATATCAGAATTTTCTGGGGAAAGTTTGGTCAGGTATACTCTAAAAAATTCTTATGTTTACTTCCCAAGGAACCATTTCTGTGTCCTGTCATGGCCGATGGCATGAGAACTGTTCTCATAGTGTGCTTTATGCCTGCTTTGAGAACCCAAAGAAATCATATATTTACTCCAATTTGGTATATAGTGCTTGACTATTATATCTACTACTGTGGGCAGGAATCCCTCAGAAGAAATGGAGTAGCAATCATGGTCAACAAAAGAGTCCGAAATGCAGTACTTGGATGCAATCTCAAAAACGACAGAATGATCTCTGTTCATCTCCAAGGCAAACCATTCAATATCACAATTATCCAAATCTATGCCCCAACCAGTAATGCTGAAGAAGCTGAAGTTGAACGGTTTTATGAAGACCTACAAGACCTTTTAGAACTAACACCCAAAAAAGATGTCCTTTTCATTATAGGGGACTGGAATGCAAAAGTAGGAAGTCAAGAAACACCTGGAGTAACAGGCAAATTTGGCCTTGGAATGCGGAATGAAGCAGGCCAAAGACTAATAGAGTTTTGCCAAGAAAATGCACTGGTCATAGCAAACACCCTCTTCCAACAACACAAGAGAAGACTCTACACATGGACATCACCAGATGGTCAACACCAAAATCAGATTGATTATATTCTTTGCAGCCAAAGATGGAGAAGCTCTATACAGTCAACAAATAAGAAGCTGAAGTTGAACGGTTTTATGAAGACCTACAAGACCTTTTAGAACTAATACCCAAGAAAGATGTCCTTTTCATGATAGGGGACTGGAACGCAAAAGTAGGAAGTCAAGAAACACCTAGAGTAACAGGCAAATTTGGCCCAGGGTCTCAGCTTTCCTCAAATGGAAGGTGAGAGTACGCGGATCTCTTAGATCACTCTTTTTAAGATTCCTCAAATGCAGGCTTCAGAGCAAAGGAAAAAGGATTTTTGTCAGAATTTTCTCACCTTATTTGTGACATTAACTGTTTCTATTTCACTTTAGAATTTTAGAAACAGTCTCTTTAGTGGTGATTTGGCACAAATATTTAATTCTTACTCATCAGTGATCCTTAACTTACTGTTGCTATTTTTAACTCACAGACTCCCTGCATATTGTTTTTGTTGGGCCTTAGAAAGCATCACTATGAACAAAGCTAGTGGAGGTGATGGAATTCCAGCTGAGCTGTTTCAAATCCTGAAAGATAGTGCTGTGAAAATGCTGCCCTCAATGTGCCAGCAAATCTGGAAAACTCAGCAGTGGCCACAGGACTGGAAGAGGTCAGTTTTCATTCCAGTCCCAAAGAAAGGCAATACCAAAGAATGCTCCAACTACCGCACAATTGCACTGATCTCACATGCTAGTAAAGTAATGTTCAAAATTCTCCAAGCCAGGCTTCAGCAATACGTGAACCGTGAACTTCCTGATGTTCAAGCTGGTTTTAGAAAAGGCAGAGGAACCAGAGATCAAATTTCCAACATCCATTGGATCATGGAAAAATTAGGAGAGTTCCAGAAAAACATCTATTTCTGCTTTATTGACTATGTTAAAGCCTTTGACTGTATGGATCATAAGAAACTTTTGGAAAATTCTGAAAGAGATGGGAATACCAGATCACCTGATCTGCCTCTTGAGAAATCTGTATGCAGGCCAGGAAGCAATGGTTAGAACTGGCCATGGAACAACAGACTGGTTTCAAATAGGAAAAGGAGTGCGTCAAGTTGTATATTGTCCCCCTTTTTATTTAACTTCTATGCAGAGTACATCATGAGAAATGCTGGACTGGAAGAAACACAAGCTGAAATCAAGATTGTCAGGAGAAATATCAATAACCTCAGATATGTAGATGACACCACCCTTATGGCAGAAAGTGAAGAGGAAATAAAAAGCCTCTTGATGAAAGTGAAAGTGGAGAATGAAAAAGCTGGCTTACAGCTCAACATTCAGAAAACAAAGATCATGGCATCCAGTCCCATCACTTCATGGGAAATAAATGGGGAAACAGTGGAAACAGTGTCAGACGTTATTTTTTTGGGCTCCAAAATCACTTCAAATGGTGACTGCAGCCATGAAATTAAAAGACGCTTTCTCCTTGGAAGAAAAGTTATGAGCAACCTAGATAGCATATTGTAAAGCAGAGACATTACTTTGCCGACTACGGTCCGTCTAGTCAAGGCTATGGTTTTTCCAGTAATCATGTATGGATATGAGAGTTGGACTGTGAAGAAGGATGAGCGCCAGAGAACTGATGCTTTTGAACTGTGGCATTGGAGAAGACTCTTGAGAGTCCCTTGGACTGCAAGGAGATCCAACCAGTCCATTCTGACGGAGATCAGCCCTGTGATTTCTTTGGAAGAAATGATGCTGAAGCTGAAACTCCAGTACTTTGGCCACCTCATGTGAAGAGTTGACTCATTGGAAAAGACCTTGATGCTGGGAGGGATTGGGGGTAAGAGAAGAAGAGGACGACAGAGGATGAGATGGCTGCATGGCATCACCGGCTTGATGGACGCAAGTCTGAGTGAACTCCAGGAGTTGGTGATGGACAGGGAGGCCTGGCGTGCTGAGATTTGTGGAGTCGCAAAGAGTTGGACACGACTGAGTGACTGAACTGAGTGGCTAAATCATGTCCAACTTTTTGCAGCCCCATGGACTGTAGGCCATCAGGTGCCTCTTTCTGTGGGATTTCCCAAGCAAGAATATCAGAATGGTTACCATTTCCTTCTCTGTCGGGGTCCAGCCCGGTGGGCGCCACTTGTCGGGGTCCAGCCCCGGTGGATCCAGGGTGATTCGAAGGTGGAGGCGGAGTTGGCGTACTAGGAAAGAACTTATTCAATTACAGATAGAGAGAGATTAGGAAATTAGCAGAAAAAGGGGCTGAACAACTTGGCTTACATGGGATGCCAATCACCACCTACGTAGGCCACAGGCGTCTTTCCATTCTCCCAAAGGAGAGGAGGCATTGAGGCCCCCTCGGTCCGATCTTAGAAGCCCAGGCAGAGTTAGTAGGCTTGGTGAGGACCCAAGTGCCCGATGGGAATTCAGCCAGAAAATAATAAGAGGTATTAGAGGAGAGAAAGAGGCTGAATAACTTGGTTTACATGGGATACCAATAAAATTCCAAGACAAGGAATTTGCACCATCTACGTTGGGCCACTGGCGCCACTTGAACATCGAAAGGTGCCCCTCCTTGGGCACCTTTTCGCATGGACTTGAAAGCCGGGGCAAGTAAGCATACATGGCGGGCACCCGTGCTCCAGATGGGAATTCAGCCAGAAATACGGAGGACGAGAAAGAACGACAAGGGGGAATCAGTCTTTCCAGAAACTGATCCGTTTTCTTTATTTTCAGATTTGCTTATATACCTTTTGTTACACATAGGGATGAATACAAAGTCTCGCGGGAGTCAGCAGTCCTGACCTTTATCAAAATCAGGTGCTTTACATAAAAAAAGATCTTAGGGGTTTTACATCATCTTCTGGCCATGAGGCCTCTGACACTTTATGATTCTTTCTTTCTGATAACCAAAAAACTTATTTTTTCCAAGGGTGTTTTTTTTTAAACCAGGTACCACCCTCCAAATAAAGTTAGATTCCTATAGGGTGAGGGTGTAGTGAGTTACAATCAAGAAAGGAATTTATTTAACTCAAGGTTAACATGATTAATCTTAAAAGGTTAATACTTATTTTTATATGCTAGTTATATTTATTATAAGGGCAGGGAATATGGAGATTTAACAGCAAAACATCAGCCCAACAAATGAAACCTTTTACCAATACAATTCCTAATCAACCCACTACACTAATAAATTCTAACTTCCCAAAAAAATCTGCCTTTAGTAAGTCTAAAACATCTCATGCCTCTCGCTGTTGGGAGGCTGTGAATAATTACATTTAGCCGGACAAACCTATACAGGCAGGCTAGATAACCTTCAGAGGAGTTTGTAAGCTGAAACACTCTTGTCACGCCCAGAAATTTTTTCAACTGGAGCTGCAAATTAACTCCTTCTCCGAGAGAAATGGTTATGGGAGAGAGCCCCCGGTAAAGTCAGAGGTGTAGGTGAGAGCATAAAACAGACTCTTGGTTTTGGGGGTAGATGCTCGGGAACAGGGTGTTTCCTGAGACTTGATCACGCCTTTGCGTATGCCAAGCCTCCTTCCTCATGACCTTTGCCATGGGCGGAGTTCCTCACGCTGGCCACCCGGCACTTCTCCAGTGGATCTTCCCCACCCATGGATCAAACCCAGGTCTCCAGCACTAGCAGACAGATTCTTTACTGCTGAGCCATCAGGAAAGCTGAACATTGTTTAACAAAGTATTTTTCAAGTAGTATCAATAGACTTTTATTCAGTATTATATTAGTATAGTTTCCACAGATAAACATGCTGAGAAATGTGGGGTTTACCCAAATTAATACATTTACTACAGATTTTAGAGTTTTGTTTGTTTTGCTAGTGTTTCAAAAATCTACACACAATGATGTTTATAGAGCAATTCCCAAAGTTATTTGAACTAATAAGTATTTTTCAATTAATATAAGAAATAAGTTGAAAATACTCTTAGAAGATTTAATGATGCAAATATCCATCCTCATATTGTTTTCAAGTTTATTTTACTGGAAATCCCTCCTTAAATTATCTGATTAAAAAAAAACAAAATCAGAGTTCTGTGCAAAATTACTTTACAAAGCCAACAATGGTATGGTAATTGATAGCTCATCGGTAAAGAATTCTCCTGCTAATGCAAGAGATGCAAGTTTTATTTCTGGGTCGAGAAGATCTGCAGGAGAGGAAATGTAATCCACTCCAGTATTCTTGCCTGGGAAATCCCATGGACAAATGAGACTGATGGGCTATAGTTCATGGTATCTTAAAAAAATGGACATGACAGAGACTAAACAAGAGCAATACAACAGAATATTGCTCAGCCATAGAATATGATGATATTCTGTCATTTGAAGCAAGGTGAGTGGACCTAAAATTAGTATGCTTAGTAAACTATGTCAGACAGTGAATGCCAGTACTCTACAATTTCACTTATATGTGGAATCTAAAAAGAAAGAAAAACAAAGGAATATTTATAGCAGAAAAGGAACAGATTCACAGAGGGAGGAAAAAAGTAGTCCTTACTAGTTGAGGGGTGGAGGGAAGGCAAAATAGGGATACATAAATAAGAGATACAAACTATTAAGTATAAAATAGATAAGCAGCAAGGATATATTATACAGCATGAGAAAGTATAGCTAGTTTTATGTACAACTTTTAATGGAGTATAATCTGCAAAAATACTGAATTGATGGGCTATACACCTGAAATTGATATAATATCATAAGTCAACTATACTTCAATAAAAAAAATTTGAAAGAATATATGTGCATACAAAGTTAAGCACAAAATGCCACTGTAACTCCATCATTTATAACCCATCTTTATTTTTTAGATTTAAGTACAAAATCTTCAAAAAAGCTTTTAATAACTTAACTTTTTGAGTTCATAAAGAACTCCAAAATCATTTTGTTGAACACTGTATTCACAAAGAACGTCTGTAGTTTTGCTTCACCTATCAACAAAGCAGCTGAGGACCTAGATTTTTTTGTAACATTGAGGCATGTTAGAATAGTGATAAATTTGTATATTTTCCTAAAGTGGAACCACAGACAATTATATCAAAATGTTTACAGTGAGTATGTGAAATGTTTTGTCTAATGAGAATAAGGGAAGAATCAGGAATACAGAGAAGTGAGACACATGGAGAGAGAGTGTCTTCCCATTACTCAGATAACCGTGAAGTAAAAACAAATGACTTACTTAAGATTTAATTCTGTCCACACTGTATTCTACTGGGTCCTCCAAAGTCCACCTGAAGCTTGAATGCTAACACAGGCTTCTCATGAAAATGCCTGCATCTGATAGACAGTAGAGTTAGAAAGAACCATGGTTATTTATTTAGCAAGTTATTATTTGATAATTTTAGCAATTGCAAATGGATAATACTTCTCAAATCTCAAAGAATCAGAAAAGTACTAGTGAGAAGAGAATCCAATCTAACTTCCTATGCAATATCCTTTTTTATCAACTACTAAAGACTGACATTTTTATCTCCATTTATATTTCTAAATTAAATATAGCATGCAAACACATACAACATGGATTTGATGGTACATTCTGAGAACTAGAGAAAGCTATGATATTGATGACTATTAGCTTATCTTCTTCTTCAGTTCAGTTCAGTTCAGTCGCTCAGTCATGTCCGACTCTTTGCGACTCCATGAATTGGAGCACGCCAGACCTCCCTGTCCATCACCAACTCCTGGAGTTTACCCAAACTCATGTGCATTGAGTCAGTGAAGCCATACAGTCATCTCATCCTCTGTCATCCGCTTCTCCTCTTGCCCTCAATCTTTCCCAGCATCAGGGTTTTTTTCCAATGAGTCAGCTCTTTGCATGAGGTAGCCACAGTATTGGAGTTTCAGCTTCAACATCAGTCCTTCCAATGAACACCCAGGACTGATCTCCTTCAAGATGGACTGGATGGATCTCCTCAAAGTCAAAGGGACTCTCAAGAGTCTTCTCCAACACCACAGTTCAAAAGCATCAATTCTTCCGTGCTCAGCTTTCTTTATAGTCCAACTCTCACATCCATACATGAACACTGGAAAAACCATAGCCTTGACTAGACAGACATTTGTTGACCATCCCCAAGAAAAAGAAATGCAAAAAAGCAAAATGGCTGTCTGAAGAGGCTTACAAATAGCTGTGAGAAGAAGAGAAGCCAAAAGCAAAGAAGAAAAGAAGGAAAGATATACCCATTTGGATGCAGAGTTCCAAAGAAAGCAAGGAGAGATAAGAAAGCCCTTCTCAGCAATCAATGCAAAAAATAGAGGAAAACAATAGAATGGAAAAGACTAGAAACCACTTCCCTGGTGGCTCAGAGGTTAAAGCATCTGCCTCCAATGTGGGAGACCCGGGTTCGATCTCTGGGTTGGGAAGATCCTCTGGAGAAGGAAATGGCAATCCACTCCAGTACTCTTGCCTGGAGAATCCCATGGACTGAGAAGCCTAGTAGGTTACAGTCCATGGGGTCGCAAAGAGTCGGACACGACTGAGCGACTTCACCTCACCTCAGAAATCTCTTCAAGAAAATTAGAGATACCAAGGGAATATTTTATGCAAAGAAGGGCTCAATAAAGGACAGAAATAGCATGGACCTAACAGAAGCAGAAGATATTAAACAGAGGTGGCAAGAATCCATAGAAGAAGCGTTCCAAAAAAGAGCTTCATGACCAAGATAATCACGATGGTGTATTCACTCACCTAGAGCCAGACATCCTGGAATGTGAAGTCAAGTGGGCCTTAAGGAAGCATCACTATGAACAAAGCTAGTGGACTTGATGGAATTTCAGTTGAGCTATTTCAAATCCTAAAAGATGATGCTATGAAAGTGCTCACTCAATATGCCAGCAAATTTGGAAAATTCAATAATGGCCACAGGACTGGAAAAGGTCAGTTTTCATTCCAATCCCAAAGAAAGACAATGCCAAAGAATGCTCAAAGTACTGTACAATTGCACTCATCTCACACACTAACAAGGTAATGTTCAAAATTCTCCAAGCCAGGCTTCAGCATTACATGAACCGAGAACTTCCAGATGTTCAAGCTGGTTTTAGAAAAGGCAGAGGAACCAGAGATCAAATTGTCAACATCCACTGGATCATCGAAAAAGCAAGAGAATTCTAGAGAAACATCCATTTCTGCTTTCTTGACTATGCTAAAGCCTTTGACTGTGTGGATCACAATAAACTGTAGAAATTTCTGAAAGAGATGGGAATACCAGACCACCTAACCTGCCTCTTGGAAATCTGTATGCAGGTCAGGAAGCAACAGTTAGAACTGGACATGGAACAACAGACAGGTTCCAAACAGGAAAATGAGTGCATCAAGGCTGTATATTATCACCCTGCTTATTTAACTTCTATGCAGAGTACATCATGAGAAAAGCTGGACTGGGAGAAGCACAAGCTGGAATCAAGATTGCCGGGAGAAATATGAATCACCTCAGATACGCAGATGAAACCACCCTTATGGCAGAAAGTGAAGAAGATCTAAAGGGCCTCTTGATGAAAATAAAAGAGGAGAGTGAAAACGTTGGCTTAAAATTCAACATTCAGAAAACAAAGATCATGGCATCCTGTCCCATTACTTCATGGCAAATAAATGGGGAAACAGTCAAAACAGCGGCTGACTTTATTTTGAGGGGCTCCAAAATCACTGCAGATGGTGATTGCAGCCATGAAATTTAAAGACGCTTACTCCTTGGTAGGAAAGTTATGACCTACCTAGACAGCATATTAAAAAGCAGAGATATTGCTTTGTCAACAAAGGCCTGTTTAGTCAAGGCTATGGTTGGTTATTTAATTATTTCACTATGGAACCAAAAGTCAAAATAAGATACATATATCATAAAATAAATTAAATAAATAAAGTCTACAGTGACAATTTACAGTGAGCTATTCCCTTGTGGCTCAGAGGTTAAAGCGTCTGCCTCCAATGCGGGAGACCCGGGTTCGATCCCTGGTTCGGGAAGATCCCCTGGAGAAGGAAATGGCAACCCACTCCATTATTCTTGCTTGGAGAATCTCATGGACTGAGGAGCCTGGTGGGCTGCAGTCCATGGGGTCACAAAGAGTTGGACACGACTGAGTGACTTTACTTACTTACTTACTTAGGAAACACAAAGAGTTATCCAAGTGTCTTTAAACATAGTCAATGGATAGAACATTGACGTAGTCAAACAATCTGGGTTTAACTCTCAGAAATATCCTTTTTCGTTAAGATTCTGTGTTGTCATTTAAAATTACATATACATGTGCTGAATATCAGCTTGTTTGAATATACCTTTTATCCCAGTTTATCCTACTCTACCCTACTGTATGATCCAGATATATGAATGCCTATAATTAGGCTCCTAGCCACAAAAATGCTCTTTGATTCTGGCTAATTAAAACCATAAATATGAAAATGGAAGGTAGAAAAGAAAAAAAAAATAAGTTTGGGAAAACACAAGGACTCGGGACTTCCCTTTTGGTCTGGTGGTTAAGAACACATCTTGAAATGAAGAGGATGCAGGTTCAGTTCCTGGTCAGGGAACTAAGAGTCCACATGCCTTGGAGCACCTAAGCCCAGGTGCAGAACTAACCTGCTCTCTCCAGAGCTTGCACCACAACTAAAGAGTTGGTATACTGCAGCAAATGATCCCACAAGATGTAGCAAAGAACCCACGTGCTGCAAATTAGATCCAATGCATGCAAAGAGATAGATTAAATAGACACATAAATAAATAAATATTAAAAGAAAAGAAAACATCAAGATCCTTACAGGTTTGGATTGGAAGTGACTACATTTGATAGCTTACAGTGAATGGTATCAAATTTGTGATCTCCAAAGAAGAGAAATTAGCCTCAGAGATGAGGCTTCAGCCACTCAGAGCTTCCCTGTGGCAAAGGCTTTGTTAAAGTGGAAAGAGATAGAGAAAGCTTCTGACAGAGGCATCAGACAGGGGCAGAGTGTGCCCCCACTTGCTAATTTTATCAAGGCCTTGTATACTTTTTCAATTGGTTATTATGAATGGAAGATCTTACCAGATCCACTCTCACAACATACATCTTAACATAATAGGATTAGTCAGAAAGTTCTTGTTAAGAAGGTGAAACATGTCCTTAAGCAAGATACATTGTTGTTATATAAGCACAGAGCTTAAGAAAAAACATACCCTTGGACAAGATAAGTTGTTTTGTTGTGTCATCATTAACTACGGAAAGTGGAGATTCCTTAAAAAAAAACTAGAAATAAAACTACCATATGACCCAACAATCCCACTACTGGGTATTAGCACTGAGAAACCAAAATTGAAAAAGACATTATGGATCTCAACGTTCATTGCAGTACTATTTACAATAGCAAGGAAATGGAAGCAACCTAGATGTCCATCAACAGATGAATGGATTCATATATACAATGGAATATTACTCAGCCATAAAAAAAAACACATTTGAGTCAGTTTTAATGAGGCGGATGAGCCTAAAGCCTATTATACAGACTGAAGTAAGTCAGAAAGAGAAAAACAAGCATTGAATATTAAAGTATATATATGGAATCTAGAAAAATGGTACTGATGAACCTATTTGCAGGGCAGCAATGGAGATGCAGACATACAGACCTGTGGACATAGTGGGGAATGAGAGAATGGGATGAATGGAGAGAGTAGCATGGAAACATACATTACCGTATGTAAAACTGATAGCCAGGGGGAATTTGCTGTATGACTCAGGGAGTTCAACCCAGTGCTCACATATTTGAGAAGCACGTGAGTCACTTCCTTGCCAGGAGTAGAAAAAGGAAGTGTTAATGCAGAGCATAAAGTGCCATAATGTTTATTCACATTATCATATGCAGTGTTATGGTATAATGTGCACATGAAGGGCATGGCATTGGTAGAGCACTTTTCTGTGGTACATGTTCACTATGGCGATGCTGCTGCTGCTGCTGCTAAGTCGCTTCAGTTGTGTCTGACTCTGTGTGACCCCACAGAGGGCAGCCCATCAGGCTACCCCGTTCCTGGGATTTTCCAGGCAAGAACACTAGAGTGGTGATAGCAGCGACTAAACAGATTGTGACAATGGATGGCTACTTCTGATGACCCTAGAAAGAATACAGATGGAAAACAATAAGCTGATCACCATAAGATCCATGTTCCCAGAACTGGGTGGGAAAATAAAACCTTATGTAAGCTTTGAAGTAGTCTTTTGGGTCCTATAACCTATGGATAAATATGACTGACGACCAAGCCCAAGATCTGATTTTAAGTGTATAATTTTCGCACCAACTATAACAATGGCAAGGCCAACACTCTTATGGTAAGATATGACACTATTGAGGAAGAAATTAAAGCCTAAAGTGAGAAAGGGTCATGGAAATATACCTAGAAAAGTTTGAGAATGTTGAAATCCAAAATTATTCTTTACTGTGAAAGCATCTCTTCTCGGCTTTCCCTACTCATGAGAGCCAGACTTCATTGTTCCACAAAAGGATATTATTCTTTTACAGTACTTTATTTTTTCTAGGCCTATAATGAGAATTAAGAAAGTTCATCATAGACCAGATGGAGAAGTACAAGGCTTGGAAACAGTTAGCTTATGAATTGCAAGACTTATAGAAATAGATACTGACTTTCCTTTATTGCTCTCAACACTTCTGGTAATGTAACTGGTGAAGGGTTAATTCTGAATTCATGCTGGATCTAGTTTTGTGACTTTTTCCTTGAAGCTTTTGTTATTGTAGGCATGCACAATGGCCTGCCTCAGGGAGATAACCTGAGCCCAACCACCTGTGAAGGACTATAAGTGAAACTAACACACACACCTCTTCCTGAGGCTTGCCATTCTGGGAGATATTTGTAACGACTGAATAGTCTTTTTATTTTGTTTCCTCACCTCTCCCCCATATCTGGTCCATAAAAGAACCTGGCATGCAGGCCCCCAACAAGATGGTTAATTTGAAGCGTTAGCCTGCCATCTTCTGGGTCAGCAGGCTCCCTGAATAAAGTCTCTTCTTTATCTGAAGCCTTTTGTTTCCCAGATTCATTTTCCTATTATGTGGCAAGCAGAGCAAGTTTGGACCCAGTAACAGTTATACTACCATTCATTGACTTAAGAATCCCTTTGCTAGTTCCACAAGGGGAGGGGGGGAATATGCCAATAAAACATTGCTTTTGACTAGAGAACTCGTTTTACCACACACACACACACACACACACACACACACAATTCATATAGGGATCACAACCATGAAATAAAAATTTACATGTGTACCATTATCTGAAAGCAGCACCAGATAGAGTGGTAAAGTGACCACTCGTTCTATATATATATAACCAACAAAAGAAAAGACTTTGTTCTGCTCCTCCATAGCCTCTCCCACCCTCTGTGCCACACTCTGTGCTCTGAAATGCATACCTTTTCAAATGAGGTTGTAGATTATTTTGTTCTCTGGTTGTTGGATGGGCTGGTTTATGTGATTCACCAGCAAAAGATCACAGAACTGGTGAACGAAGAATGTTTATATCTCCCCCCCCCTTTTTTTTCCATGAAAACTGAGAGGGCCCACATGGGGGATCATTGTTAGGATGGATCACTGTGTTGACCTCACAAACAAAGAATAAACTCACTGGGACCCTCAAGACTGACCAAATTGCCCAGACAACATTCTGTGTTCTCACTGGCGCCTACTTTCTCAAAGATATGAGACCACCAGATTCCAGACCTCCAGCTACATGACCACAGGATTCAATTATAGGATAAAAACTAACCATCCCTTCAGAGAAAGTCTAAATCAATGAAACCAAGCCATGCCTGCGGGGCAACCCAAGATAGGTGGGTCATGGTGGAGAGGTCTGACAGAATGTGGTCCACTGGAGAAGGGAATGGCAAGCCACTTCAGTATTTTTGCCTTGAGAACCCCATGAACAGTATGAAAAGGCAAAATGATAGGATACCAAAAGAGAAACTCCCCAGGTTGGTAGGTGCCCAATATGCTACTGAAGATCAGTGGCAAAATAAATTCAGACAGAATGAAGGGATAGAGCCAAAGCAAAAACAATACCAAGTTGTGGATGTGACTGGTGATAGAAGCAAGATCCGATACTGTAAAGAGCAGTATTGCATAGGAACCTGGAATGTCAGGTCCATGAATCAAGGCAAATTCGAAGTGGTCAAACAAGAGATGGCAAGGGTGAACGTCGACATTCTAGGAATCAGCGAACTAAAATGGACTCGAATGGGTGAATGTAACTCAGATGACTATTATATCTCCTACTGAGGGCAGGAATCCCTCAGAAGAAATGGAGTAGCCATCATGGTCAACAAAAAAGTCTGAAATGCACTACTTGGATGCAATCTCAAAAACGACAAATGATCTCTGTTCGTCTCCAAGGCAAACCATTCAATATCACAATTATCCAAATCTATGCCCCAACCAATAATGCTGAAGAAGCTGAAGTTGAATGGTTTTATGAAGACCTACAAGATCTTTTAGAACTAATATCCAAAAAAGATATCCTTTTCATGATAGGGGACTGGAATGCAAAAGTAGGAAGTCAAGAAACACCTGAAGTAACAGGCAAATTTGACCTTGGAATGCGGAATGAAGCAAGCCAAAGACTAATAGAGTTTTGCCAAGAAAATGCACTGGTCATAGCAAACACCCTCTTCCAACAACACAAGAGAAGACCCTACACATGGACATCACCAGATGGTCAACACCGAAATCAGACTGATTATATTCCTTGCCGCCAAAGAAGGAGAAGCTCTATACAGTCAACAAATACAAGACCAGGAGCTGACTGTGGCTCAGAACATGAGCTCCTGATTGCCAAATTCAGACTTAAATTGAAGAAAGTGGGCAACACCACTAGACCATTCAGGTATGACCTAAATCAAATCCCTTATGATTATACAGTGGAA
>SJXQ01009738.1:125088-271098 GCA_006408695.1 Aepyceros melampus
TTTTTTTTTTTTTTTGGCTTCAAAATCACTGCAGATGGTGATTGCAGCCATGAAATTAAAAGATGCTTACTCCTTAGGAGAAAAGTTATGACAAACCTAGATAGCACATTCAAAAGCAGAGACATTACTTTGCCGACTAAGGTCCGTCTAGTCAAGGCTATGGTTTTTCCTGTGGTCATGTATGGATGTGAGAGTTAGACTGTGAAGAAGGCTGAGTGCCGAAGAATTGATGCTTTTGAGCTGTGGTGTTGGAGAAGACTCTTGAGAGTCCCTTGGACTGCAAGGAGAGCCAACCAATCCATTCTGAAGAAGATCAGCCCTGGGATTTCTTTGGAAGGAATGATGCTAAAGCTGAAACTCCAGTACTTTGGCCACCTCATGTGAAGAGTTGACTCATTGGAAAAGACTCTGTTGCTGAGAGGGATTGGGGGCAGGAGGAGAAGGGGATGACTGAGGATGAGATGGCTGGATGGCATCACTAACTCGATGGGCGTGAGTCTGGGTAAACTCCAGTAGTTGGTGATGGACAGGGAAGCCCAGCGTGCTGAGATTCATGGGGTGGCAAAGAGTCGGACACGACTGAGCAACTGAACTGAACTGTGCCTTAACAAGTTTCCTGGTGATTCTTGTGCCAACTAAAGTTTAACTGTCACTGCATTTTAGGCAATAAGGTCACCTTCCAAAAGTGAGAGACAAGGTCCTTCAACCACAGATGACATAAAGAGACACATTAAACCTGCCACACTATGTTGTTACTGCTTTTTTTTTAATCACTAAGACCACTCTGTAAATTGTTGTTAAATTGTTGCAAATCCCTCCTTGATATGTCAAAAAAACAAACAAACAAAAAGTAAAAACTATGAATGTAATGGCAAGTGATCTGATCATTAGGAATGCATATCACGGTGACATAAATGCTGATATTCCATGAAAAACACATTCAATCTTCAATCACAAGTCTTTGCTGGGCTCTCAGAACAGATGTAATTACATTCCCCTATCTTTCCATTGCTGGTTTCCCAGGGGCACAGTGGTAAGGAATCTGCCTACCAATGCAGGAGACTCAAGAGACGCAGGTTCGATCCCTGGGTTGGGAAGATCCCTGGAATAAAAAATGACAACTTACTCCAGTATTCTTGTCTGGAGAATCCCATGGACAGAGGAACCTGGAGCCCTCTGAAACCTCCATGGGGTTGTAGAGTTTGACAACACTGAGCAACTGAGATTACATGCTCATGTGCGTGCGCGCGCACACACACACACACACACACACACACGCCTTTCCATTCCCACATGTTATTGACATTTTCCTTGGTATATGCCAATTGCATTTATTTAGAAAAAACATTTATATACAATAAAACATAAAGATATTAATTTGGTTACATGGACAGACATAACTGCCCTTCCCCCAAACCTCAATAACCCAACAGAGATCAGTTCAGTTCAGTTCAGTTGCTCAGTTGTAGCCAACTCTTTGCGATCCCATGGACTGCAGCATGCCAGGCTTTCCTGTCATCACCAACTTCTGGAACTTGCTCCAACTCATGTCCATTGAATCAGTGATAGCATTCAACCATCTCATACTCTGTCATCCCCTTCTCCTCCTGCCTTTAATCTTTCCCAGCATCAGGGTCTTTTCCAATCAGTCAGTTCTTCACATAAAGTGGCTAAAAGTATTGGAGTTTCAGCTTCAGCATCTGACCTTCCAGTGAATATTCAGGACTGATTTCCTTTAGGATTGACTGGTTTGATCTCCTTGCAGTCCAAGGGACTCTCAAACAGTCTTCTCCAACACCACAGTTCAAAAGCATCAGTTTTTCAGTGCTCAGCTTTCTTTATGGTCCAACTCTCACATCCATACATGACCACTGGAAAAACCATAGCTTTGCCTGAATGGACCTTTCTTGGCAGAGTGTCTGCTTTTTAATATGCTGTCTAAGTTGGTCTTAACTTTTCTTCCAAGGAGCAAGCATCTTTTAATTCCATGGCTATAGTCACCATCTACAGTGATTTTGGAGCCTAAGAAAATAGTCTCTCACTGTTCCATTGTTTCCCCATCTATTTGCCATGAAGTGATGGGACAAGATGCCATGATTTTAGTTTTCTGAATGTTGAGTTTTAAGCCAGCCTTTTCACTCTCCTCTTTCACTTTCATTAAGAAGTTCTTTAGTTCCTCTTCGCTTTCTGCCATAAGGGTGGTGTTATCTGCGTATCTTAGGTTATTTATATCTCTCCTGGCAATGTTGATTCCAGCTTGTGCTTCATCAGCCCAGCATTTTGCATAATGTATTCTGCATATAAGTTAAATGTCAAAAATATCAAGTTAAAAAGTATAAGTTGAATGTCAGAAATATCAGGCTCTACTTCAGGGGAGGAAAAGTGACACTGCCTCTCATTAGGATGAACATTAAAAAATTTACAGGCAAAACCAACCACCGTAGCATAGAATTCTCTGAAGGAAAGAACAAGTATAAAGAGGTCTCTTTTCAAGAAAAAAATTAATAATGGATTTTGAGAGTGCAATCTATTTAGATCCAGGCCTAAAATAAAAACATACTCCAAATTTCTATATGTCTCTTTTTGAGCTAATCTCTGATTATTCTCTATTTTTTTCTATACATATCAGAAATCCCTCTTACTCTCAACTCCCCCATATGGAAATTATAAAATCTTGGCCAAGATTTTCTTAAAATAGTGAATATGGGGAAAATAACAATTACAGCATTTCCCACCAGCTAGTTGAATGCATAAATCAAAATTGAATGAAATCATTCATGAAGACTTTATATAAATCATTTATAAACATGGGCCCCTTTCTCCCCCTAATAAGCCAGGTTAACTTTCTTTCCCCAAAAGAGACCCCGAAATTGTTCTCTGGACCGGATGCCCTGAAATTGAGACATATGGAAAAACGGAAGATGAACATGGAATGTGAGATGAAAAGCATGAGGATTAAGTCTCCTAGGCCTATTACTGACTGTTAGGCATCTGCCACCTTGCATCGTGAGTCAGGCAGGAGTTGGGTGTATTTTCTGAAAAAACAGAGATGCCTCTGAGCAAAGACCTCAGACTAACCTTTGAGTGTCTCGGCCAAAAGCTGGTCCAAAGCCACCACTTTGTTTTGAAGCCCATCTCTGCACAAAGTGCTTCCACGTGGCTTTTTGGTGTCTGGGTCTGAAGTAGAAACTCTGATCAGCCATTTGAAGGCAGTCTTTGATAGAGAAGAAAGAATCCAAAGCAAACAGAGGAGACAACTATAAACAATCCAAAGCTCAGATCTGCTATGCGCTAGGCAGTTTTCAAAGGGCTATCAAAAGCTATATATATTTTGAGTCCCTTCACTGTTCACCTGAAACTGTCACAACATTGTTAATTGGCTATACCTCAATACAAAATAGGAAGTTAAAAAAAGAAAAAAGCTATGTATATCTTATTTTAGCTATAAACCTGAAAGTGGTCATTGGAAATAAGGAGACTGAGCTACAGGATTTTGTTTTCTTTCTTTTTTAGAGTATACTTGCTTTACAATGTTACATTTTTGCTGTACAGTGAAATGAATCAGCTGTATGCATACATATATCCCCTCCCTCTTGAACCTTCCCCCGATCCCGCCCCTCTAGGCCATCTCAGAGCATTCAGCTGAGCTCCCTGTGCTGTAAGCAGCTTCCTGCTAGCCAGCTGTTTACACATGGCAGTGTATATATGTCAGTGCTGCTCTTCCAATTCGCCCCACCCCCCTCCTCCCATCTGTGTGCATATGTCTATTCTCCATGTCTTCATTTTTGTTTGCTTGTTTTTCTTTTCTTTTTATCCATAGGATTTAAAATGAGCTGCCCACAGTGCCCCAGCCAGGAAGGGACAAGTCTTCTCTGACAAAGTTCCCTCTCCCAGTGCTCAGTGAATTCTAACTTTATGACTCTACACCTTGCCCACCCCTCCTTCACAAGTTTCCTTGTAGTGATTATATTTTTGAAAGAATTAATGCCTTTTGGAGTTTCCTGTTTCCTAATTGCCTGTGCAGAACTGTTGAGTACTTTGTTGGCAAACAATGTTGGGGTGCAAATAGTGAGTTTCCAGCTTAATTAGCCTTCTGTAGAGTCCATCACTTTACTTCTTTAGATGAACCAGGTTGCAAAGGATACACCATTTTCTCAGTTTTCCAGGCAAATATGGCCATGGAGTTTTATTTAATTAACCTTGGTCATTACAGTACAGATGAAACCCCCCACTTTTCTAAGATTATATCAAGAAAAGTTCTCTTGGGGATTTTCGAAGATAGGTAAGGGGCTTTTATTGTTTCAGAGGCAAAGCAAGTGCTTTGAAAGCAAACAGACATTATTCTTCAGTGGATGGAGGGGAAAAAATAAAGTGAGAGAGAAAAAAATCTTTGTGGCTGGAAGTTCATTTCTGTTTAGTATGGAGCAGATGTGTCTCTTCTGAATAATCTCAGGGACTGAGAAGAGAAGGACCCCCTGCAGGAAGTAATTAAAACTTGGCAGTAGGGACATCAGCAGACTTTTAAAACCCCAGACCAGAATTACAAGCCAAATCTCTTGGATATAATTTGAGACAGAGTTTAAGATTCACTACAAGTCGAAGACAGTCAATAATGCACTTGATTCTCTACGGAATTACTGAGAAAGTATATCTGTGTGTCTGAGAAATTTTAATTATTTTATTAGCACTGAGAAAAACTCATTTCAGTTATGATTATTTTAAATCACATATATATGCTCAATTCTATTTATCTTCTAATTGTAAGGCAAAGGGAGTGTCTTCCAGTTTAGAACTATGGATTCATGGTACATGCTTGTCTTATAATGGCACCAAGATTGAAATAAAAAATGTAAGAGTCTAGCCCAGAGAAAATAATAATTTCTTATGTTTCTATATCACTTTAAAATTCACTGAATGCTCTGCCACTATTATCTTGATTGAACATCCAAGGAATCTCATAAGCTTGATCTAGAATGATGCCAAGTTAGGTTGGAAACAACAAAGAGAGCTTTGAGCTGGTTTAGCATTGACAGTGAAGTGTAGGAAGAAAAATAAAACAAATGCAGTAACCAAGATGATGGAGTAGGAAGACTCTGAGCTCACCTCCACCCAGGGCACATCAAAGTTACAACTGTCTACAGAGCATTTATCAATGAGAACTGTCTGAAGACCAGCAGAAAAGATTCTCCAAAATTAAATACATAAAGAAGGAGCCAAATGATACAGGTGGAGTCTAGTCTAGTCAAGACCTACACCCTTGGGAAGGTCACCCACAAATGAGAGGGTGATCACAATGGCAGAGTTTCTTCCCAGGGAGCAAGTGGTCCAAGCCCCACCTCAGGCTCCCCAGCCTGGGCGTCCAGTGTTGGGAAGAGACCCTCAGAGCATCTGGCTTTGAAGGCCAGCAGAGCTTATGTAAGGAAGAGCTGGAAGACACAGAGTCTCCATACCTAAAGGGCACACACAAAATCTCACACATTTCAAGTCCTGGCATAGCAGACAGTGCTTTGAAAGAACCCTGGGTCAGACCTACTAACTCATCTTGGAGAGACTCCCAGAGAGGCAGGAAGCAACTGGGGCTTGCCCTGTGGACACAGACACTGGTGGTAGCCATTTCTGGAAGTCCTCTCTCCTGTGAGAACACTGGTGCAAACGAGCATTACTTTGCATTCCCTTCTACAGGCTATTAGCAACCGGGGCTCACCTGTCCATCAGTAGGTCAGCACAGACTCAAGATCCCCTGGACTGACCACCGATTGTACTAGGACCTGGCTCTGCCCACCAGCAAGCTGGCCGCCCACCAGGCCAGGGGCAGCCCCTCCCACCAGAACACCCACAGGAGCAGCCTCATTGCAACCCAGGGACTGCACCGACTACAGGAAGGCCTCGCCTGGAGCACTTAACAGGTGACCAGAGGACAGCATGTCACTAAACTCCACAGAGCATCTGCTTGAGGCCCCTTCTCTGAGATGGAGACATGTAACTCCTCTACCCAATACACAGACGTAAACAAGAGAATCGGGCACAAAGAAGAGACAGAGGAGTATTTTCCAAATGCAGTGATAAAGAAAGCCCCGGAGGAACTAAGGGTAGCAGAGATAAACCATCTACCCAACAAAGAGTTCAAAGTCATAAAGATGCTCAGTGGACTCAGGAGAAGGATGGATGAAGACAGTCAGAAGTTTAATTAGGAGTTAGAAAATATAAAAAAAAATTGCTAAACCAAGCTGAAGACTATAGCAATTTTTTTTTTTAATAGAAAATGAAAAATACACTAAAGAGAATCAGTAGTAGATTAGATCATTCAAAGGACCAGATCAGCAAACTGGAGTAAAAATTAGTAGAAATCACCTAATCTGAATTAAAAAAAATTTCCAAAAGAATTTAAATAATAAGAATAGCTTACAAGCCTCTAGAACAATATTAAACACGTTAACATTCAAACTATACGGGGCCCAGAAGGAGAAGAGATAAAAGGGTCAAGAATATATTTCAACAAAATAGCTGAAAACATTTCTTTAACCTCGGAAAAGAAACAGACACTCAGCTCCAGGAAGCACCTATTTGCACAGTACTCATATTTGTTTGAACTTTTTGATAAATTAGGGAAGAATATGTCAATAGAGGAAAAGGCAGTTGTAATTCTGCTTCACTGTGGCTCTTATAATTTCTGCTAGGAACGGGCTGTCCCTTTGCTGACGTGAAGGACTCTAAGACGTTCCGAGGCTGGCGTGGGGCACATCACAGTCCTGTGATTTCTGCTCCTGATCAAGGAGTGGGAAGTGCTGACCCTGGACTTGAGGACGCACAGAGAGTTGAAGCGACCCCCTGGAAGCCAAGTGCTGCCGGCAGAACGCTAATATATGGATATTGCCTCTCACTGCATTTAGTAGGAAATAAAAGCCACGGGAAAGACTGCTCTCTGCTCTCTCTTTTCCCACAATTTCCATCTTATTGTGATAAAAGGAAACAAAACTCAGTCTGAAAGCATCCTATTTGGCAACTGCTGCTGCTAAATCTCTTTTCAGAGCATGGCTAATACTCAGTGTAGAAGAAGCCATACCCTGTCTCTGCGGTTTATAGATCTCATTAGGATGTCAGCACTTAAAGTCCCTGCGTACCGAGTTGACTCGTTCACTTGAGCTCTGGTGGAGAAACACCCGCCCGCCTTGTGTAGACAATAGGAATTATCCACAGCCCACTAGGGTCACTGAAGGTATCACCATTAGCCCCTGGAAATCTCCTGGGCTGTTTTTAACTTTCCTTCCATCTTCTTACTCTAGCACTGGCATTTTCAACTTCTCACTTTGTGTTGAACTTTCGTATTCTCATCTCTCAAAGGGACTGTAAGAGAATGAGAACTATTCATAGAAAGTGGGTTGAGAAAAACGGACTTGTGCAGAGAGAGGCAGACACATCACACTGGAGCATGTACCATCTCTAAAACAAGAGCATTTCCTGGAGATGAAGACTGTGAACGCATCCTAAGCTGCTCCTCTCTGAGGACCTAATTTAGCATTTGTAGTTAGCATTTCCTCATCAAGCATACATAAACACGGCTGCATAGAAATCAACATTACATCACATACACAAGCTCAGTCCGATTCTTGTAAAGTCTGGCTTATAGATTTACTCAGTGCAGAGTCTCACATCTTGATGAAATTTATAATTGACAGATTACAACTCAGAAAAATATTTTAATGAAAAAACCTCTAGCCAGTTAACTTCAGACTTGTCAAATGTGAGCTCGTCTAGAATTTCCCCGATTCCTGTCTGTTTTTATTAACTCTTGATATGGTATTGCCTGGGCCAGAATTTTAGAGAAAAATAGTATGGGTGAAGGTATAAAATGATCTTTTCTGAAGGCTCTTGACTGTGCAGTCTTCTCCGAGATAAAGATTTCAGGAGTCTAGATCAAGATCAATTATGTAAATTCACAGAGTAGGCTGAAACCTATATGATATGATATGATTTACAGGAGACCAAAGACTTTCCTCTTCCCAGGACCTAAGCTGTCTCTCTGACAATATTACCACACTACTCCACTGCAGGTATCTTGCAGTTCAAGTGCTCCACCCAGGGGGTTCTTTTTCACATGCAAATTGTCACTTGGTATCTGTGAGGGATTGTGGAAAAATTCTTCAAAAATTTTTGAAAGGAGATGAAGAGAGAAATCTTAAATTTGGAGAGCAGTCAGGAAGTAGTGCAGGGTCAAAATGACACTTGGTCAGCATTTAGGCAAAAGTGAAATGCAAAAATGAAAACATAGTCTATTCCAAATTTTGCTAAAGGTCGCTTCTTACTTGGGTTGTTAATGAGCACCAGCAAGGGAAGGATCTCACTGTGTCTCCTAGGTCTAAATTAACATGAAGGCAGTTCTAGTGCTCTGCCTAACGTCATACAACACTTGGAAGTTCCCTATGGGAATTTCCAGGCAAGTCCCAGTGATGTCTTGTTTACGACACCTGCTCTTGGCCACCTGGTCACAAAGGCTCCCCTTGATAGGACTTCAGTCAGGCTCCTCTGAGCCCTCTTTTTCAACTTCGTCCAACATTCCCCTGTCCAGCACAATCTTTGCCAAGAGTCTTCCCCACCCTCATCATCAGATCTTTTATCAGATCACCTACACTTGATGTCTATGTGCGTGATCTTGTCCTCACACAAATCCTGTGAGGCCAGTTTAGCAGGGACTCTCCCCAGACCCTTGATGTCTCAGTAATTTTCCATCCACCAACCCCCTTTACCCTTCTTCCTGACTGTAAACCCCCAGCTGTCTTTGTTGTGCTCAGAATTGAACTTGATTTCTCTCCTCTACTGCAATGCCCTTATCACTGTAGTTTTGGACAGGGTGTTCCTTACCATTTTAACAAGTGTCAGTGATTTTCCTTCCAGTAACCCAGCGAACAGACACCAGCATGAAAGATAAATAACAGAGTGAATGTTAGGGTCATGATCCAGGACAGACAGACTGTCCTCGGTCTCTATCAAACCCACACCAACCCCCTTTACCCTTCTTCCTGACTGTAAACCCCCAGCTGTCTTTGTTGTGCTCAGAATTGAACTTGATTTCTCTCCTCTACTGCAATGCCCTTATCACTGTAGTTTTGGACAGGGTGTTCCTTACCATTTTAACAAGTGTCAGTGATTTTCCTTCCAGTAACCCAGCGAACAGACACCAGCATGAAAGATAAATAACAGAATGAATGTTAGGGTCATGATCCAGGACAGACAGACTGTCCTCGGTCTCTATCAAACCCTGTGCCCTCTGCTGTCTTTTGGAAAAAAGGCCATTTCCTTGGGATCCATCCTTTAGAGGTTGCTCATCTATGCTGTGGTTTTATAGTGCACTATTTTATCTTAATAGTCTATCTAAATTGACTATTAAAACACAGTAGCACATTAAGATTATTGCTGCACAGCTACAGAAAACACAAAGAAAAAGGAAACAGAAAAACATGTCTGGCAACTGACGCAAAGTGGGTCAGCCCAGTCACAGAAGGCAGAGCCAAGCACAAATGCAACCATCTCTGCCTGAATGAAGGGATAGCAGGTTAAAAGAGTGGCCTTCTGAAGCACACACCAAGAAGCAGATGGCTCCAGTCCCGTCAGAAACATTTCAAGTAAATACTCACTTAGAGCTGAAATACCGAGAGCGGTTTGGGGGAAGACATGCACGAGAGAATGATAAAAATGAAACAAACAAAGGGATGACAGAATTCTCCCTTGCTCAGCTATTATTAGATCTGATTTCAGGAAAGCCCCTCAGTAGTCTGCTTGGTTCCTGCGGTCCTTCATTCTGATCTGAAAACATGCTCTGAAAGTGGAGCCTTCGGTTAGGGAAAAAACCAGTCATCTGCACAGCAATGCCAACCGTTCTTACAAAGTTTTAAGTTTTGATACCTGAGGATAACTAGGCCTTCTCTAGTCCACCCCACAACCCCCGCTGGGATCTGCGCATACAAAGAACAGAATCAGGGCGGGAGAGAGCAGCTCTGTTCATTGGATTAAACAGGCAGGAGCCCAGACAGTCAGCAAGTCCCAGGGGCAGGACAGCAGCCTGCTTCCCCTGCACCTGCTCCCCTGAATCCTTACAGGCCTCACACACACACACGTGTACATATGCAGTTATTCACTTATTTACCTGTTTTGGCTGCTCTGGGTCTTTCTGGCTGCACACAGGCTTTCTCCAGCTGTGCTGAGCAGAGGCTACGCTGCAGTCGCAGCGCTAGACTTCCCGTTTGGTTGCTCTCTTGTTGTGGGGCCTGGGCCCAGGGGGCGTGTGCTTCTGCACTTGTCGTCCACGGGCTTCGCTGCTCTGTGCCCTGTGGGATCTTCCTGGACCGGGAGCAAACCTGTGTCCCCAGCACTGGCAGGCAGATGTTAACCACCTGACCCCCAGGAAGGTCTGCTTACAGCCCTCTTTACCCACAGTATGGCCTGAGGTTTTNGTGTTTTGTTTGTTTTTATATAATTAATATATAGCACTATATTAGTTTCAGGTGTACAACATAATAGTTTGATACTTGAATATATATTGTGAAATGATCACACAGACTCTGGTTACCATCTACATATAGTTACAAAACATTTTTCTTATGAGAACTTTTAAGATCTACTCTTAGCAACTTTCAATAGGCAGTACAGTATTATTAACTCTACTCAGCCTGTTGTACATTACATACCCAGGACTTAGACATTTCATAATTGGAAATTTGTACCTTTGATCTCCTTCACTTATTTCATGCAGCCCATTCCCCACTTCTGGCAAGCACAGATCTGTTCTGTGAGCTTGACCTGATCTATGAGCTTATACATTTCTTTTTAGACTACAGATAAGTGAGATCATATGGTGTTTATATTTCTGTCTGACTTATTTCACCTAACATAAAGTCCTCTGCATCTACCCTTGTTGTTGCAAATGGCAAGATTTCATTCTTTTTATGGCTGAGTAATATTCCAGTGTACGTGTGTCTCACATCTTCTTTATCTATTGATAAAGAATGTGTATCTCCAGGATACAGGATGCTTAGGACTGGTGCACGGGGATGATCCAGAGAGTTGATATGGGGTGGGGGTTGTTTTGTTTGTTTTTATATAATTAATATATAGCACTATATTAGTTTCAGGTGTACAACATAATAGTTTGATACTTGAATATATATTGTGAAATGATCACACAGACTCTGGTTACCATCTACATATAGTTACAAAACATTTTTCTTATGAGAACTTTTAAGATCTACTCTTAGCAACTTTCAATAGGCAGTACAGTATTATTAACTCTATCAGCCTGTTGTACATTACATACCCAGGACTTAGACATTTCATAATTGGAAATTTGTACCTTTGATCTCCTTCACTTATTTCATGCAGCCCATTCCCCACTTCTGGCAAGCACAGATCTGTTCTGTGAGCTTGACCTGATCTATGAGCTTATACATTTCTTTTTAGACTACAGATAAGTGAGATCATATGGTGTTTATATTTCTGTCTGACTTATTTCACCTAACATAAAGTCCTCTGCATCTACCCTTGTTGTTGCAAATGGCAAGATTTCATTCTTTTTATGGCTGAGTAATATTCCAGTGTACGTGTGTCTCACATCTTCTTTATCTATTGATAAAGAATGTGTATCTCCAGGATACAGGATGCTTAGGACTGGTGCACGGGGATGATCCAGAGAGTTGATATGGGGTGGGGGTGGGGGGGCTCAGGATTGGGAACTCATGTACACCTGAGACCGATTCATGTCAATGTATGGCAAAACCAATACAGTAATGTAAAGTAAAATAAAGTAAAAATAAATAAAAAAAAAAAGATGTGTATCTCACATCTTCTTTTCTTGCATATCTTTCCTATTGTAAATAAAGCTGTGATGAAATTAGGGGTGCATATATCTTCTCTAATTAGTATTTTTGTTTTCTTCAGATAAATACATAGGAGTGGGGTTGCTGGAATGTATGGTAGTTCTATTTTTAATGCTTTTGAGGAGCCTTCATACTGTCTCCCACAGTGGTCAAACCAATTTCACTTCCACCATCTGTAGATATGGGCTCCCATTTCTCCACATCCTTGCCAATACTCATTATTTTTTCTGTTTCTGACAATAGCCATTATGACAGATGCAAGGTAATAACTCATTGTAGTTCTGAGTTGTATTTACCCATTAATTAGAGATACTGGGCTTCTTTTCTGTACCTGTTAGCCACCTTTACATCTTAATAATATTCATTTTTAATAAATTCCCAGCTGATACTGTTGTTCTGGAGACCACATTTTGAGAACTACTGCTCTAGCATAGTTAATAGTAGAGTTTACTGAATTCAAGCATTCTACTAAATGAGGGATTTATTCTACATGCAATTCTTTATCAAAACTATAACAGATGGGGTTAATATTTCTCTAACAGGAGAGAAACCCTGACTTAGGAGGATGAATGATATTGTTCATTCTCAGAGAAGGCTACTGAAGTTTACAAAAACATACCTATCCACCTTCAGACCAGCCACCAGCTTCACATCCTTCTTTGACCTAAACAAGCAGGCACAGGAAACTATTGACCTATAGTTTAAAATACTTGTGCTGATAAAGACAGCCATATAGGCCCCTGGAACAGAATAGAGAGCCCAGAAATAAACCCTCCCATATACAGTCAAATCGTGCCAAGATCACTGAATAGAGAAAGGTAGTCTTTTAATAGATAGTGCTGGAAACACTGTATATCTACATGCAAAAAAAAAAGGTGGACCCTTACTTAACATTATGCACAAAAATTAATTCAAAATGGATCAAGGCCCTAAATGTAAGACCAAAATAATAAAACTCTTAGAAGAAAACATAAGACAAAACTTCATGACATTGGACTTGGTAATGGTTTTTTTTGGATATGACATCAAAGGCACAGGTAACAAAAGAAAGAAAATAGACAAACGTGGACTTCATGAAAATGTTTAAAATTTGTACATCAGAAAACTGTCCACAGAGTAAGAAGGCAACCCACAAAATGGGAGAATAGGAGAAAATATTTTCAAATCATATATTTGATAAAGGATCAATATCCAAAATACACAGAGAACTCCTAAAATTCCACAATAAAAAAGCGAACAACCTGATTCAAAAATTGGCAAACGATTTGAACACACATTTCTTCACAGAAGATGTACAAATGGCTAATAAGCACTTGAAAAGATTGTGAACATCACTAATCACAGGGGAAATGCATATCAAAACTACGAGAAACCACCTCACACCTATTAGTATGGCTACTGCTGAAAACAAAACAGAAAACAAATGGTGGCAAGAATTTGAAGAAATTGGAGCCCTTGTACTGGTTAATGGGAAAATAAGATAATACAGCTGCTGTGGAAAACAGTATGGTGGGTCATCAAATGATTAAAAATGGAATTACCATATGATCCAGCAATTCCGCTTCTGTACATATATCTAAAAGAATTGAAAGCAGGGTCTCAAAGAGATATTTATACACTCATGTTCATAGTAGCATTATTCACAATAGCTTAAGCATGGAAGCAATCCAAATGTCCAACAAAAAGACAAGTACTATACGATTTCACTTACATGAGGTACTTAGACTAGTCAAAATCATACAGACAGAAATTAGAATGTTTGTTGCCAGGGGTGAGCAAGAGAAAAGAATAGGCAGTTATTATTTAATAGGTATAGAGTTTCAGTTTTATAAGATGAAAAAGTTATGGGACTGGATGGTGCTGGTAATGGTACCCCACTCCAGTACTCTTGCCTGGAAAATCCCATGGATGGAGTAGCCTGGTGGGCTGCAGTCCGTGGGGTCGCCAAGACTGAGCGACTTCACTTTCACTTTTCACTTTCATGCATTGGAGAAGGAAATGGCAACCCACTCCAGTGTTCTTGCCTGGAGAATCCCAGGAACGGCGGAGCCTGGTGGGCTGCCATCTATGGGATCGCACAGAGTCGGACACGACTGAAGCGACATAGCGGCAGTAGCAGCAGCATGGTGCTGGTGGCTGAATGAATGTATGTAATACCACTCAACTGTATACTTAAAAATGGTTAAGATAGTAAACTTTATGTTATGTGTATTTTAACACACTAAAAAACATTTGTTTACATACCTTTGCTGAACTGTGTTCCCTAGGGGAGTAGCTTTGGGCAAATAATTTCACCTCTCCAGGCCTCAGTTCAGTTCAGTTCAGTTCAGTTCAGTTCAGTCGCGCAGTCGTGTCCGACTCTTTGCGACCCCATGAATCGCAGCACGCCAGGCCTCCCCGTCCATCACCAACTCCCGGAGTTCACTCAGACTCATGTCCATCGAGTCCATGATGCCATCCAGCCATCTCATCCTCAGTCGTCCCTTCTCCTCCTGCCCCAATCCCTCCCAGCATCAGGGTCTTTTCCAATGAGTCAACTCTTCGCATAAGGTGGCCAAAGTACTGGAGCTTCAGTTTTAGCATCCTCAAAATGGGCAGGTTGGACTACAGCAGTGAGACCATCAAGAACCATAATTTCTTGCTGTTTTTCCTTGGATCTCATGTTTTGAAAGATTTTTACCTTGTAAAGTACATACCATATTTATTAATAAACTGTTTGTTTTCTATTTCTTACTAATTAAAGACATTTTTGTTTCTGATTAACTTAAGATATACATGATTGCCACCCTGAGTTGGTATGTCAGCCAAAAGAAAAGAAATGATCTTATTTAGCATTCACAGACTTAGGTAGCTATGTGACTTCTTTAAAAAAAATAATCTTGAAATATTGAAAATTGTTTATGAATTCCTACAGGTTTGGAGACCACAGGCTTGACATCCCATAAATGATTGGTTTTCAAGGTTCTTCTAATACTATGATTCTTTAAAGGTATGACTTCCTACAGGCTTAGTGCTGACATAACACGACTGAGCGACTGAATTGAACTGAACTGAAGGTTATGGAAACTTGTACTAAATCAATTATAATTGGCTTGAGTCTGTAGGATAATTCCATTGATATCTCTGTTTCTTCGCTTTAGCCCAGAGTTGAAATAGGAATGAAAAATCAAAATGGAGTTCAGAAAAAGTAAATTCAGTTTATATGCCTGGGATCTGGAGCTCAATTCAAGAGTCAGAACACAAACTATTAATCTTTGAGGCCAGATTCTTGGATCCCTATCATGTGTAATAAATGGTCACTGCACTTGAGCCAGATACATTTTTCTAAATACATTTTTCTAAACATTTTCTAATACATTTTAAAAATTAATAACTTTTTAATGAATTATACAATAGAACATTACATACCAATGGAAAAAGCCTCCAATTAGTGTGAATCTCACAGACATTACGTAGAGTGAAAAAAGAGATATGAATACATACTGTATGATTCCAAACATGAAGTTAAAACAAGCAAAATTAAGCTGACTGTATATACTCAAATATTTAGTGTTTTCAATAATCATTATGGTAGTAGTCTTAGTAGAGAAGTAGAATAAAACACACATAATTCTTTTGTGTCTCATGGACCCCCACTTTGTGGTCATTCTGTTGATATCTACCACTTCAGAAGTAAATTGTTCCCCTGGGTACCCTCCCTCAGGGTCCTCCCATTAAGGTCCTCTCCAAATCAGAGTAGACACTGATTACTACTGGGTGAACTGTGATGGATCTTTCTCAGGTTAATGTAAATTCCATAGAAATATTTGCCTTTGAAAGTATCATAGTTACTGATATTTGAAAATATCTAGAACTCTTCCAAGTATTAAACAATAGCAAGATTCTTGTCTACACTGGCCACTTTCTTTTCCTGCCTGTTCTGTTGTTGTTGTCGCTGCTGTTTTTCCCCCGGCTCACTTGCTTCATTTTAACATTATTAACTGAGTCCAGTATATAAGTGGTTAAATTATAGCTGTCACTTCAACACTGGAGGACATCACGACAGAGCTGCTATTACCCAAAAGCCTGGCTTGCACTTTTGTAATGGTTAAGAGCATAGTCTTTGCAGTTAGGCAGACTTGGGTTTCAATCAAGCTGTCACTTATTTGCTGTGTGACCTTAGACAAATGCCTTAACCTCTCTCAACTTCACCTACAAAATATAGATATTCTGAAGAATAAATAGGGCTAATATTTCTAGAACATTTCATGCTTTATAGGCAGTGCTGTTATCACTTAATAAAGCAAATACAGTAGTCTTTTACCTTAGCTCTTACTATACCCTTTCTCATTTCCACATGTAGAAATAAATCCTCCTACTTTGAGATCAGTCTTAAAATACACCTCTTATGAAGCTGTCATGATTTCCTTCAATATTAAATAGCCTTTTGTTGTTTTTTTAATCACTAAGTTTGCTTCTGTGTAAAATTCAAGCATTCTGTGCCTCATTACTGTGCTTATTTTGTCCCTCAGTAATTATAAGCTCCTTGCACAAATATACTCTAAAACCTAATACATTACCTTGTATATAGTATAGGCTCAGTAAATGTTTAGCAGAATTTACCAATTACTTTTATATTTCGGAGAAGGCAATGGCACCCCACTCCAGTACTCTTGCCTGGAAAATCCCATGGACAGAGGAGCCTGGTGGGCTGCAGTCCATGGGGTGGCTGAGAGTTGGACAGGACTCAGTGGCTTCACTTTCACCTTTCACTTTCATGCATTGGAGAAGGAAATGGCAACCCACTCCAGTGTTCTTGCCTAGAGAATCCCAGGGATGGCGGAGCCTGGTGGACTGCTCTCTATGGGGTTGCAAAGAGTCGGACATGACTGAAGCGACTTAGCAGCAGCAGCACTTTTATATTTATGCTGTTGGTACTGGCTAGAAGAAGCACAAGCTGGAATCAAGATTGCTGGGAGAAATATCAATAATCTCAGATATGCAGATGACACCACCCTATGGCAGAAAGTGAAGGGGAGCTAAAAAGGCTCTTGATGAAAGTGAAAGAGGAGAGTGAAAAAGTTGGCCTAAAGCTCAACATTCAGAAAACTAAGATCATGGCATCTGGTCCCATCACTTCATGGCAAATAGATGGGGAAACAGTGGAAACAGTGGCTGACTTTATTTTTCCAGGCTCTAAAATCACTGCAGATGGTGACTGCAGCCGTGAAATTAAAAGATGCTTACTCCTTGGAAGGAAAGTTATGACCAACCTAGATAGCATATTAAAAAGCAGAGACATTACTTTGCCAACAAAGGTCCATCTAGTCAAGGCTATGGTTTTTCTTTTCTTTTTTAAAGTTGATCAGAAACCTTTATTTGGTCCTTATTGTTTATTAACCAACCTACACAAACCATTTTCTATATTTCTACCACAAGCAGCTGCATCCAGGCCAGAAATGGAAGACCCAAGTAGTGGAAGACCTTGTAGATTAAAGCTAACAGGCTTGTTCAGGCTTAGGTGAACGTAGAACAGAAAAAATGTGTAAGTTCAACATTTCAAAGACTCTTTTCAAAGCTGAGCCCTGCAGAGGGTCTAGCTGAAGGATGCAGGTACAGGCTCACAAAACTGCCCAGCTCAGCAATCAGTCCAAAGTACCTTCCAGAAAAGCAAATTCATCCACAGCTTCTATTGCATTATCCTATCTCTCCTCTGAAGAGTTTTCCTCTTCCCTTGTTGAGCACAACAGTAGGCATCTTTTGCAATGATTTCCACAAACAGCTCGTGGCGCTTGCCAGAATGAAGATGGCTTCCTGTCCCGCGAGAGTCACATCGGGGTACGCCTTCACCAAGGCCTTCACTGGCGCCAGAGGCAGCCTCGAGAGATGAGCTCCGAGCACACTCGTCGGGGCTGGGGGCTGCAGAGAGGCTGCGTCCCCACCGGTGCCCTCCTCCTCCCGGGAAGCCCCGCTTCCAGGCGCCACTGCCCACATCCCGGCCCTGAGCGTCCTGCGCGCGGCCGCCAACTGTGTGCGCGCCAAGGCTATGGTTTTTCCAGTGGTCATGTATGGATGTGAGAGTTGGACTGTGAAGGAAGCTGAGCGCCGAAGAATTGATGTATTATTTGAAGTGTGGTGTTGGAGAAGACTCTTGAGAGTCCCTTGGACTGCACGGAGATCCAACCAGTCCATCCTAAAGGAAATCAGTCCTGGGTGTTCACTGGAGGGACTGATGCTGAAACTGAAGCTCCAGTACTTTGGCCACATCATGCGAAGAGTTGACTCATTGGAAAAGACCCTGATGCTCGGAGGAATTGGGGGCAGGAGGAGAAGGGGACGACCGAGGATGAGATGGCTGGATGGCATCACAGACTCAATGGATATGAGTTTGGGTGAACTCCGGGAGTTGGTGATGGACAGGGAGGCCTGGCGTGCTGCGATTCATGGGGTCGCAAAGAGTCGGACACGACTGAGTGACTGAACTGAATTGAACTGAACTCTTCAACTAAAAACTATAGGAACACCTGCAGTTAAATGAGTTGAATCTATTACTCATTGTAGCAAGGGAGAACACACAATTTGGGAAGCTGTGTATGTCTCACTAAGAGGATGTTAGAAAGAATTTACTCTGGGAGTTGGACATTGATAAATTTTGTGGAGACTCTAAGGAAGCATATTCTAGATTTGGTAGTGTCAAAAAGCAAGAGCAACACTATGATTGGATATCTCAATAAATTTTATCTATTGGGAGAGCAAACTAGAGCAAAGATAAAGCTATAATGGTAAAGAAGAAGCAGGCACTCATTTAGGTGACAGGGAAATACTTGGTATTTTGTGGAGTTGTACAATAATCTTATCTAAAGTGGATGTACTTGTGAGATTGTTTACATCCAGGGATAACATAACTTAGATGTATCACATCAGTTTCTGGATATTAAGGTAGTTTTTTTTTTTTCTTTCTAACTATATTTCACTTACAAAAACCTCATTTCATTTTTTTAATTCAAAAATTATGAAAGGTAATTTTGCTTTGCTCTTGTTGTTGAACTCTAAGATTCAGTCTTTCACAAATAAATGTTAGAGGGCTCTCTAATTGGTCTTAGCCCTAAAAAATTTTTTCCTTTTGAGTAGTTAGTGGTTAGGAACTTTCTTCTGCCCTCAAAAATTCTACATTTTGAGTGATAGAAGAATTCCTTGATATACATGTAGAGAGAAATATTTTATGGCTCTTGATTAAATAACCACAATCATAACATAAAGATTTTAAAGTGACCTTGGAGTCAGCCCATCTATGTTTATTTCTCTACTTTGACACTTACTGGCCATGTTATTTTTAGAATATTATTTAATTTCTCTGTTTATCAGGATTCCTATCTATAAAATAGATTTAATAGTACCTGTGAGCCTTTGTTGGAAACATTACGTAAGATAACTCATGAGATATACTAGAAAATAAGCCCAATGAGAGGAGGAATCTTGTCTAACTTGTTACCTAGCCTGTTCTCAGCTAGCACAGTGCCTATTAGCACATACCAGATGCTCAATAAATATTGGCTAAATGATTAAATATAAAGCACTTATCATACCCTTCTAACATGTTAAGCATTCAAAAAGGTGGTCGTTTATATTTATTATTATCACTGTTATTATTCTTCCAAGGATATAGGAACATTCTTTTACCCAAATGAAATTACCCATTTATTTCACCCTTGTAACTACAGCAATGTAGTTATAACACTTTGGGATCCAATCATATTACTTTGCTTGTATCTTCTAATTGGGTCTAAACTCTTCAATATGCTCATAAGCTTTTTACCATCAAGTTTACCTGTCATCACAGCATTATATAGTGAACTCCTTCAGCCAACCCCATGAGGCCCTCATTCTTACTCCTCTCTATAAAACCACTTCAAAGTTTATGTGGCAGTTTCACTTGAAGCCTGACCCTTACCACACCCTGAAATATGTGTGAGCCCTGCTCTAACTTCTCTTTACCAGTTGGACCTCCTTGGACTTGCTTCTTGTTGCATTTTCCAGTCTCTTCTTTCTTATGGTGGAATTACTTGGGTACGCTCATATGAAATCTACAACCATGGGATACACTTTCATCAAAATGTAAAGAGTCTTGGAGTCTGATTATATTCCTCTCAGAGTTCTGTGTTAATTATTAAATAATGGTTCATACCTAGAGGAAATGATACATTTGATTTTTAGCATTTTGCATTTGAGTTCATAAATAAAAGGAGGTATTTCAGAAGAAAGTGAAAATATGAACATTAAGCTTCAGTGAAAGTTAAACCTATAGAAACAGCTTTAAATATTTTATCATGAATAGGTTTATATCTTATAAATATATTACACAATTTCCCCTGACCTCATTCCTGAAATCCCACCCAATCCTTGAGTCTTTTTGTCAAAGCTCAGAATTAGAATAAACCAAGAGTATCAATAACCTCAGATATGCAGGTGACACCACCCTTATGGCAGAAAGTGAAGAGGAGCTAAAAAGCCTCTTGATGAAAGTGAAAGAGGAGAGTGAAAAAGTTGGCTTAAAGCTCAACATTCAGAAAACAAAGATCATGGCATCTGGTCCCATCACTTCATGGGAAATAGACAGGGAAACAGTGTCAGACTTTATTTTTGGGGTCTCCAAAATCACTGCAGATGGTGACTGCAGCCATGAAATTAAAAGACACTTACTCCTTGGAAGAAAAGTTATGACCAACCTAGATAGCATATTCAAAAGCAGAGACATTACTTTGCTGACTAAAGTCCATCTAGTCAAGGCTATGTAAAGTGAAGAGGAGCTAAAAAGCCTCTTGATGAAAGTGAAAGAGGAGAGTGAAAAAGTTGGCTTAAAGCTCAACATTCAGAAAACAAAGATCATGGCATCTGGTCCCATCACTTCATGGGAAATAGACAGGGAAACAGTGTCAGACTTTATTTTTGGGGTCTCCAAAATCACTGCAGATGGTGACTGCAGCCATGAAATTAAAAGACACTTACTCCTTGGAAGAAAAGTTATGACCAACCTAGATAGCATATTCAAAAGCAGAGACATTACTTTGCTGACTAAAGTCCATCTAGTCAAGGCTATGGTTTTTCCTGTGGTCCTATATGAATGTGAGAGTTGGACTGTGAAGAAGGCTGAGCGCCAAAGAATTGATGCTTTTGAAGTGTGGTGTTGGAGAAGACTCTTGAGAGTCCCTTGGACTGTAAGGAGATCCCAACCAATCCATTCTGAAGGAGATCAGCCCTGGGATTTCTTTGGAAGGAATGATGCTAAAGCTGAAACTCCAGTACTTTGGCCACCTCGTGCAAAGAGTTGACTCATTGGAAAAGACTCTGATGCTGGGAAGATTGGGGACAGGAGGAGCAGGGGACGACAGAGGATGAGATGGCTGGATGGCATCACTGACTCAATGAACGTGAGTCTGAGTGAACTCCGGGAGTTGGTGATGGACAGGGAAGCCTGGCGTGCTGCAGTTCATGGGGTCGCAAAGAGTCAGACATGGCTGAGCGACTGAACTGAACTGAAAACTTTGGGTAAGACTCAGTGATAAAGTAAGAGGGCTTGATGCTTGGTAATTAAACATTTACAAAATCTTTTTAAATCAATATTAACATGTCACCAAGGTCACTGAATCAGTTTGGAATATGGCAGCACCTGTGTATAACAGTAACCAGACTCTCTTGAAAGCCCTCATATAATTTTAAAATGGGTCACAGAGTCAAGGAACTTTTGGAAAATCTTGTTTTCCCGTGTGAATTTATCTCAGCATAGGGACTATTTTCTGACAATGATTTATCCAGGCCAGCTACTCTGGATTAGTACCTGCTGACATATTGTAGGCTGCTACATTTAAAAACAATTTTTTTATTCATTTCTTAAAGAAATCCATGCTAATTAATCACAGTTTGGAAATACTGAAAATTAGAAAGAAGGAAAAAATTTCTCATCTAAATACTCAGATTTAGGAGCATTTCCTAAGTCTTTTTTTTTCCCCTTTGGAAATTTTTTAAAAAACAGAATCATACTGATGTATAATTATGAATGCTGCTTTATTTATTGAAGTCATGGCATAATTATGTTCCTATGTTGATACTTAGAGACATAAATACTGACTTTCAAGTTTTTTAACTAAATAACAGAAGGTTAAATAAGATCCAGCTTAAGCTACTGTGTAATATTCGAGTTTAATTATTCTTTTTTGACAGTTATTTAGGCTTTCCAGTTTTTACTGTTATAAACAAGCTACAGTGAATATCCTTTTATATTCCTCTTTATGTACCCGTCCATGTAATTCTCTAGAAAAAATTTCAAGAAACTGAAATTCATGTTTGAAAGGTATATGCATATAAGATATTGTCAAGTTGTCCCCATAAAGTGAAAGCAAAGTTGCTCAGTCGAATCCGACTCTTTGCAACCCCATGGACTGTAGCCTACAAGGCTTCTCCATCCATGAGATTTTCCAGGCAAGAGTACTGGAGTGGGTTGCCATTTCCTTCTCCAGGGGATCTTCCCGACCCAGGGATCAAACCCAGGTCTCCCGCATTGCAGGCAGATGCTTTACCCTCTGAGCCACCAGGGAAGCCCAGTCCTCCATAAAAGCTGAACCAATTTAAATTAATACCAACAGGGTTTCACTGTTGTAATCTGTATTTTCCTGTTGGTGCAACTGACCCTAAAAAATTGCATTTTTATTTCTTCTTTTATGAATTAGTGTTCCTATCCTCCCCTAATGTTTTGGTGGGTTGCATATTATTTCATTATTGATTTATAATTCTATAAAAAACAAAAATGACAGTTGTCAAATAGGAAGAGCTCATCTGCAGCTAGTACCTAGGCCCAGGCATTCCCTGCTTAACATAACAGCTACAGAGAACAGCAACATCAGACAAGGTTACTCAGTGATTCTGATGGAGCAGGACAAAAATACAACTGCTTTGAAATCATCTGAGCACAGATAAAAACAGGAACACTGTTCATACCACAAAAAATGACCAAATATCCTCTTCTCCCAGGGAATAGGAGGGCCTTCTGCTGCTTTACCAACTGTAGTTTTAGCTCCTTTCAGTTTCTCTCGCCTCCTAGATAAAAATTAAGATATCCAATTGTAGAATTGCCCTGATTTCTGACAAGTTCTCCCCAACCCAAACGCTAGCCCAAATCACAAAACAATCCCCTCTTACTGAAATATCCTAGAGGTTCCCCATGGTGTGCAGTCTTCCTTCTTGGTAGCAAGTATTAGATCCAACTCTATTTGCCTATTGTGTTTCTTGGTACTTTTGGCTGGTGGGCACAGACATGTGGATATTGATTGCGCTCAAGCATGACACAGATTTTATTCCTCATTTTTCTTTTCTCTCTTAACCTTGTTATGGCATCTTCTGTTATTATTTTGTTCAGTCTCTAAATCATATCAGTCTCTTTGCAACTGCATGGACTGCAGTACGCCAGGCTTCCCTGTCCTTCAACAACTCCCGGAGCTTGCTCAAACTCATGTACATTGAATCAGTGATGCTCTCTAATCATCTCATCCTCTGCTGCCCCTTTCTCCTTCTGCCTTCAATCTTTCTCAACATCAGGGTCTTTTCCAATGAGTCAGCTCTTTGCATCAGGGGACCAGTTATTGGAGCTTCAACATCAGTTCTTCCAATGAATATTTAGGGTTGAGTTCCTTTAGGATGGACTGGTTTGATCTCCTTGCAGTCCCAGGGACTCTCAAGAGTCTTCTCCAACACTACAGTTCAAAAGCATCAATTCTTCCATGCTCAGCCTTCTTTATGATCCAACTCTCACAACCATACATGACTAGTGGAAAACCCATACTTTGACTATACGGACCTTTGAAGGCAAAGTGATGTTTCTGCTTTGTTTCCCTGCCTTAGATCGTAAAAATAGTATTCTATATCTCCTTTTAATACTTTGTCTTTCTTTCTTTTTTTAATGTTTAGGTCTTTAATCCATCCGGACTTCAATGCTCTGTACAGATAATGAGGATTGAAGTTCTTTCCAAACCTAGACCACTTCAGGACTTAATTCAAACCCATCACTTTCTCTCGGCAGCTTTCCTTTTTTTTTTTTGGACTTGGTTTTTATATGTGTTCCATTTAATTCATGATTATTTATCTTTGGGTGGCTTTCCTTGATTCTCTCTCCCTCCATTTCAGTGGTCTGAGTTAGGAATCTTTGCATTTTGTTCCCATACCACATATCACAGTAATCATCACAATAACTGTCTTAGAATAGTTTGCTGGAGAGCAAAGGCAGCATTTTATTTATTGTTTTACCTCCCTGTCTAATATGCTGCCAACATAGGAGTTTAATAAATATTTATTGACTGGCTGATTGTCCTCTTTACATCCTCTCCTAGAGAGCAAGGGCCAGATCTTATATGATGGGCCTTTACCAGTGTTCCTTATCTGAGAATGAAAGAAAGCAGAATTTTTTGTCCCTGGGCTATTTTTATTGCCTTGGTAACGGGGCTGGCCTTTGAGGCCTGCAACTGCACTTGTGCATTACAATTGAATAAGAAATTGACTGCCTATCTCAAGTTCCTTAACAATTTTCTTCCCACCTACTACACTTAAAACTAAAATTATGCAAGCTGCAGGTATAATCTTGTCCTACGGCTGAGGGGACATGTGCATGCACGACTCCTGTCCTTAGAGGAAAGCTGGCATTGAAAAGAGGGACCATGTAGTGTCCAGGGGCTACCACCAGAGGAGGCAGAGAAAGACTGGGCACCTGGAGTGGGTAAAAGCCAAAAGCTTTGATCTTGTTGCTCACCCTTTCCCATACTCTGAACACTGGGTGGGTCAAACTTGTCAATATTCCCATGCGGGGTGTAGAGAGACAGGGCAGGGAGGAGAATCTGTTGCTAAAGGTTCTGAACATGCACCCCACCCCCCAATCCACCACACTCCACCTCACTACACCACATCACACCACACCCCCAAGGCTATTTCAAAACAAGAAGCAGAGCAGTGGTTTCTGGTAAGTGTAGTCTCTGGGCCTTCTGTATCCTGAGTCTTAAACTGGGTCCTGAGAGACTCCCTAAGCCTCAGGATGTGGTCCTTTGCCTCTGAAGAAAAAAAAAGGGTCATTGTCCTTCCTATTATTGAGACGTAGAAGAGTAAGAAATGGGTAAAAGGATACCTGTAGACAATCTAGAGTAGAATGTGGCAGCCTCCTAAATTTCACCTACCTGAAGAATAGACCCTACTCTTCTTCAGTGTCTTTCCTTAAAACTGCCAAGCATTCCCAAATCTGACTAGGACTTTTGTTTTTTCACCTAAGCATTAAACTCCAGTGCTTTGGCCACCTCATGCTAAGAGCTGACTCATTGGAAAAGACTCTGATGCTGGGAAGGATTGGAGGCAGGAGGAGAAGGGGATGACAGAGGATTAGATGGCTAGATGGCATCACCGACTCCATGGACGGAGTCTGAGTGAACTCTGGGAGTTGGTGATGGACAGGGAGGCCTGACGTGCTGTGATTCATGGAGTTGCAAAGAGTCGGACACGACTGAGTGACTGAACTGAACTGAAGCATTAGGATGGGAAAGTGGAGAATGTGTTTAGTTTTCTTTCTCCCTGAGAGTACCAACTGGAAAATCCCAAATATGTGAAGATGCTCAGAATAGTGTTGGCACAAAGAAGCTAGTAAATAATGGTGTTTGTTGAATCTAACATGGTAAAGGGCTCTGAGAATAAAATTACCCACTATGGGTTAGGGACTTGGAAGGGAGGAATATGTGGTGTGGGTCAGAGGCTCTATGGCTCTTTCCTTGTCTATTGCTTGACTCCTGACAACAGGTCTAATTTCACAGACAAGAAAACTGAGGAGTAAAACACCCCACCCAGGGTTCTACAACTATATAGCAAAAGCATTGAAACTAGTATCTAGGGCTTTCCCTCCAATAATTTACCTGTAAGCTGAGCCAAGGAAGTATGTAGATGAGTTTCTCACACCTCTGAGAGTGGATAAAGGCCAGGCAGGCAGTGTCAGGGAAAGGTGTTGTTAGAATCTGGTTTTTCTGCCTGGACAAAAGGAAGTCTCCTCCTATAGAATATGTTGTGTAGCTTAGTTATACAGAGAGCTTATCCTTCCTTTGAGCTTCAGGGCAGGAGGATTAACTGAATCCCCAGTGACAAAGAGCCTGGGACCCATGAAATTGGTAAAGTGGACATATTCAGTTGTATCATACAGTCCAGCCTGAGCTGTATTATTTTTTCCATTTCATGTCTTCTCCTCCTAATGATTATTATGATAAATTCAAAACTAACCTCTGAAATTATGGAGTTAGAGGAATTCATTCTTTCCTTCATAGATAACTTTAAAAATTGAATTTCTAATTGAATGATGACCCCCAACATGGAAAAAGGAAAGAACAGAGGCTTTTGACTTAGAAAACCAAGATTCAAGTCCCATCACTTCAGTCATGTCCAGCTCTTTGCAACCCATGGACGGTAGCCCACCAGGCTCCTCTCTCCATGGGATTCTCCAGGCAAGAATACTGCAGTGGGTTGCCATACTCTCCTCCAGGGGATCTTCCCAACCCAGGGACTGAACTGGTGTCAACTGTGTCTTCTGAATTACAGGCGAATTCTTTACTGCGCCACCTGGGAAGCCTAAGTCCTAACTCTGTCATTCAGTTCAGTTCAGTTCAGTCACTCAGTCTTGTCCGACTCTTTGCAACCCCATGAATCGCAGCACACCAGGCCTCTTTGTCCATCATCAACTCCCGGAGTTCACTCAGACTCATGTCCATTGAGTCCATGATGCCATCCAGCCATCTCATCCTCGGTCGTCCCCTTCTCCTCCTGCCCCCAATCCCTCCCAGCATCAGAGTCTTTTCCAGTGAGTCAGCTCTTAGCATGAGGTGGCCAAAGTACTGGAGCTTCAGCTTTAGCATCATTCCTTCCAAAGAAATCCCAGGGTTGATCTTCTTTAGAATGGACTGGTTGGATCTCCTTGCAGTCCAAGGGACTCGCAAGAGTCTTCTCCAACACCACAGTTCAAAAACATCAATTCTTCAGCACTCAGCCTTCTTCACAGTCCAACTCTCACATCCATACATGACCACAGGAAAAACCATAGCCTTGACTAGACAGACCTTAGTCGGCAAAGTAATGTCTCTGCTTTTGAATATGCTATCTAGGTTGCTCATAACTTTTCTTCCAAGGAGTAAGCGTCTTTTAATTTCATGGCTGCAGTCTGTCATTAAGTCTGACATAATCAAGTTACTTCTCTGAGTTATCTCATATACTAAATAAGGATACTAATACTTCATACTAATACTCTACACATGGACATCACCAGATGATCAATACTGAAATCAGATTGATTATATTCTTTGTAGCCAAAGAGGGAGAAGCTGTATACAGTCAGCAAAAACAAGACCAGGAGCTGACTGTGACTCAAATCATGAACTCCTTATTGCAAACTTCAGACTTGAATTGAAGAAAGTAGGGAAAACCACTAATCATTCAGGTATGATCTAGTGTGACCTAAATCATATCTCTTAAATTTATCCAGTGGATGTGACAAATAGATTCAAGGGATTAGATCTGATATAATGCCTAAAGAACTTTGGATGGAGGTTTGTGACATTGTACAGGAGGCAGTGATCAAGACCATCCCCAAAAAAGGGAAATTCCATCCCTAAGAAAGAGAAATTCAAAAAGGCAACATGGCAGTCTGAGGAGGCCTTACAAATAGCTGAAAAAAAGAAGAGAAGCTAAAGACAAAGGAGAAAAGGAAAGATATACCCATCTGAATGCAGATTCCAAAGAACAGCAAGGAGAGATAAGAAAGCCTTCTGCAGTGATCAAGGAAAAGAAATAGAGGGAAACAATAGAAAAGGAAAGATTACAGATCTCTTCAAGAAAACTACAGATACCAAGGGAACGTTTCATGCAAAGATGGGCTCAATAAAGGACAGAAATCGTAGGGACCTAACAGAGGCAGAAGATATTAAGAAGAGGTGGCAACAATACACAGAAGAACTGTACAAAAAAGATCTTCATGACCCAGATAACCATGAAGGTGTGATCACTCACCTAGAGCCAGACATGCTGGAATGCAAACTCAAGTGGGCCTTAGGAAGCATCACTATGAACAAAGCTAGTGGAGGTGATAGAATTCCAGTTGAGCTAATTCAAATCCTTAAAATGATGCTGTGAAAGTGTTGCACTCAATATGCCAGCAAATTTGGAAAATTCAGCAGTGGGCACAGAACTGGAAAAGGTCAGTTTTCATTCCAATCCCAAAGAAATACAATGCCAAAGAATGTTCAAACTACTGCACAATTGCACTTATCTCTCATGCTAGCAAAGTCATGCTCAAAATTCTCCACACAAGGCTTCAAAAGTATGTAAACTGAGAACTTCCAGATGTTCAAGCTGGATTTAGAAAAGGCAGAGGAACAAGAGATCAAATTGCCAACATCTCTTTGATCATCAAAAAAGCAAGACAGTTCCAGAAAAACATCTACTTCTGGTTTATGACTATGCCAAAGTCTTTAACTGTGTGGATCGCAACAAACTGTGAAAAATTCTTCTAGAGATGGGAATACCAGGCCATCTTACCTGCCTCCTGAGAAATCTGTATGCAGGTCAAGAAACAACAGTTAGAACCAGACATGGAACAATAGACTGGTTCCAAGTTGGGAAAGGAGTACATCAAGGCTGTATATTGTCACCCTGCTTATTTAACTTCTATCCAGAGTACATCATGCAAAATGCTAACCTGGATAAATCACAAGCTGGAATCAAGATTGCCAGAAGAAATATCAGTAACCTCAGATATGCAGATGACACCACCCCTACTGCAGAAAGCAAAGAGAAACTAAAGAGCCTCTTGATGAAAGTGAAAGAGGAGAGTGAAAAAGCTGGCTTAAAACTCAACATTCAGAAAACTAAGATCATAGCATCCAATCCCATCACTTCATGGCAAATAGATGGGGAAACAGGGGAAACAGGACAGACTATTTGGGGGGCTCCAAAATCACTGCAGATGGTGACAGCAGCCATGAAATTGATGTTTGCTCCTTGGAAGAAAAGTTATAACCAACCTAAATAGCATATGAAAAAGCAGAGACATTGCTTTGCTGACAAAGGTCCATCTAGTCAAAGCTATGGTTTATCCAATAGTCACATATGGATGTGAAAGTTGGACAATAAATAAAGCTGAGCACCAAAGAATTGATGCTTTTGAACTGTGGTGTTAGAGAAGACTCTTGAGAGTCCCTTGGACTGTAAGGAGGTCAAACCAGTAAATCCTAAAGGAAATCAGTCTTGAATATTCATTGGAAGGACTGATGCTGAAGCTGAAGCTTCAGTATTTTGGCCACCTGATGAGAAGAACTGACTCATTGGAAAAGACCCTGATGCTGGGAAAGGTTGAAGACAAGCAGAGAAGGGGTCAACAGAGGATGAGATGGTTGGATGGCATCACCAACTTGATGGACATGAGTTTGAACAATCTCCGGAACTGGTGATGGACAGAGAAGCCTGGTGTGCTGCTGCCATGTGGTCGCAAAGAGTTGGACATGACTGAGTGACTGAACTGAACTGAACTGAACTGAATACTTCATAAGACTGTGGTGAAAAAAGTGAAAGTGAAGTCGTTCAGTCGTGCCTGACTCTTTGAGACCCCATGGACTGCAGCCCATCAGGCTCCTCTGTTAATGGAATTTTTCGGCAAGAATACTGGAGTGGGTTGCCATTTCCTTCTCCAAAGACTGTGGTATATACCCTTGAAAAAAATAAAAAAGCTCATAAATTAGATTTTTCTCAGAATAAAGCACTGACACATGATGGAAAGCATGTTGATTTCAAGGGGTTTTGAACTTGGCTTCTCTCTGGTCCCCAAATGACCCTGAATTATAGTTGAAGAAATAGAAAAGCAAGATACACAAATGAAAGCATTTAGAGGAAGTTCTGGAAGAAGATCTTTCTCCCTGAGGGAATGGTGTAATAGAAATTTGGAATGCTATCACATAGACTGAGTTAGTGTTTAATTTCCATATAGTGTATCTATCACAAGTCCACACTTCTGAAGTCTGTATATCTTTTCTTAGAAGCTGGCTTTCCCCTGACCTGAAGTTGTTCTCTGAGCTAGAGGATGCCTTTAGGTCCAGTCATTGGAGCCAGAAGGGTATCCTGCAGTTAAACTCAGGAACATTGCCCTATGGAATCAGAAGTTCAACCTAAGTGGGAACTCTTTTGGCCCTAATGTTTCCTGCCATAGCTTCTTTGAATTAGTTCTGGCTCAATTCTGGCATCTATGCCTTGAGGCTTTGAGGTCAGAACCACACTAAAGAATAGATTTTGCCCAAGAATATCAAGTCCTAGATTCAGTAGCAGCATCCAAAATGTAGTGAAGAATTGTGACTGTGACATAAGAGAAAACTTGCGGAAAGAGTCCTGGAAGCTGACACGGTATGTGAGATGGGGCACTCCCATGATCAGGGATGGAGGGAAGGAGGCCAGAAAGGCAGAGAGGGAGAGAAGGAATGGCACTCATTGTCTCTTTGTTATCTGTAAGACACACACAAATATATCATGTAGATAGTTGTAAATGTTTTAGAGAATTTTCTGCAAGAAAGGAAGACTGTGAGCAGTGAGGAAGGGGTTTATGTTTGAGCCAGTGGCCTCCTTTGTGTTATAAAGATTTCTATTTCTTTTGGGCTTCTGATCTTTTAAGAGAAAAGGCAAGTGATTCTTTCCTGAGGCTCATTAGCCCCCGGTATTGATTTATCTCTTTGCTTGGAGTTATTAATTATTGAAGCACATCAGAGGTCATGATAGAAATGAATGAACCTAGAGGTATCAGGCAACAAAGTAGAGTAGAGATAGGGAGGTCCTTCTAACTCTCATTTTTCTGTATCTCAGTAGATCCTAGCTCAAGCTTTGGGCCAGAATATTTTGGAAATTTCTTTACTCTCCTTAACAACTTCTGAAAACAGAACTTTATTTTCTCTTTCTCCTTCTCTTATTCCATGCAAAATTTCAGCCAGTGTTTCAAGAAACCTGAACCCTAAACACTACAGCAACAAGAAATTATATTCAGGCCACAGTTCAGGACTAGGGAGTTCTTTCAGTGGAGTTGGTATTACTGAGTTCCCCAGTAGCAAAAACTGAACCATAACCTGAGAAATTGCCCTAAGAAGAGAAGTCACAACATCTGTATCCAAGATTAGAGGAACAGGGAAGGCCCAGGTAGGTGAGTGGAAGTTTCAGAAGTTTAAGCCCAATGTAGACTCACGGGACAGAGAACTGTTTAGGACCTGTATCCTTCGTCCCCACCCAAAACTTTTAAATCTCACTTTCTGAGAAGCGTATTCAGATTCGGACCACCCTAACTTTCTAGAATCAATTTTATAGAGAATGGATCTAGACTTCAAATTAATGATAAAAAAATATGTTTCTGTTTTCATTTTCCTAGAGTTGCTAGTAACACCATCTTTGGGGAGACAGACCCTACTGTAAAGGAAAAAAAAATCAGATTATTTCTAATTACTTTCTTCTTTTCTGGAACATTTACCTTCTTAGTTCCTCCCTCTTCCTCTGACAGTAATACTAGACTGAAGGATGGCATCACTACTTTTCTTTCAATCAGGTCCTCAGTGTTTTTTGTTCTGAATTGAGAAGATGACCGATTATAAGTTAATGACTCCAAAATCATAGTGTTGCGAAATGGAGACTGCCATGAAATCTCCACGATGAAATTTGACAAAAAACTTTAGTGGTGAAACTAAAGGAGAGGGTTTTTGCTAGTTTAGAGTATGTGTTTGCTTATATGTACATGCATTTCTGGAATATGATTTCAGATGAGTATTAAAAGAGGAGGGATGGTCCTATGTGTACTCATCCTGTGATACTAAGATTCTAGCTCATGAGTAGGCAAACCTTTTCTATAGAGGGCCAGATAGCAAATATCCTTTGCTTTGTTGGCCACAGTCATTGTTACAACTACTTAGCTCTACTAGTATCAAAAAAAAAAAAAGGCATAGACAAAACGTAAAGAAATAAGAATGAACACTAAAATATGAATTTCATACAATTTTATGTAAGAAAATATTCTTCTTGATTTTTTTCAACCACTTAAAATTGTAAAAGCCATTCTTACCTCACAAGTCATACTAAAAGAGGTGGCAGCCAATTTTCCTAAGGGCTATAGTTTGCCCCCTCATATTTTATGTCCATAAGACTTCATTGTGCATTTTTGGGATACAAGGAGGGGCGTGTAAGCTGTGGGCATTTGCAAGGGGAGATCAACTTGGATATTCAAAGTGAATATCCAATTTACATACAGGCCAAAATCAGGTGTTATGGCCTCTCTTGGAACCCAGGGATTTTAAAAATTACTTTTGATTTTGATTAACATAATACATGCACTAAGTATAAAGACAGCAAGGAGATCCACCCAGTCCATCCCAAAGGAAATCAGTCCTGAAAATTCATTGGAAGGACTGATGCTGAAGCTGAAACTCCAATACTTTGGCCACCTGATGCGAAGAACTGACTCATTTGAAAAGACCCTGATGCTGGGAAAGATTGAAGGTGGGAGAAGAAAGGGACGACGGGGGTGAGATGGTTGGATGGCATCACTGGCTCAATGGACATGAGTGTGAGTAAACTCCAGGAGTTGGTGATGGACAGCGAGGGCTGGTGTGCTGCAGTCCATGGGATCACAAAGAGCTGGACATGACTGAGCGACTGAACTGAACTAAACTGAAGTATAAAGAGTTATCAAATAGTTCTGAAAGATTTAGCATGAAAATAGTGACTCTCTACTCTACTCCTCTTTGCTTCCCCAACTCTTCCTCCTCAAAGGCAACAACTTCTGACTCCTTTTCTAGCTGTGTCTTCCAGCTTTCATACATCTCCACTTACTTATATCCAAATTTCTAATCTTATTACTTCATTTATTTCTGACATTGTCCGTTGAGGTCCTAATATGGTGAACAGAAATGGTGGAAAGGATGTGCTTCCATCTTCTTTGGCTGTTTTTTTTCTCTATCCTCCCAATAGAGTTATGGTATAGTTTACTTATTAAGTCAGTATTCAGTATTTACATGATTATTATCTGTCTTGATAGTTCTATCAGATTATTGTAATGTACTTAGATTATATTCATATACCTTTCCCTAAAGTTAATAATTGCTTTGCTTTTTTTCACAGTTTTTATATAATTTTTCTTTTACTAATTGCTATTTCTTCTCATATCTTCCAATAATCTCTCACTATAATTTCCCATAAGAGAAATTTCATCAGCTAATATATTAATTTCAATGTGAGTGTGTGTGTGTGTTTTTGTGTGCATGCACACATGTGTGGTTATAAAGGACTGAGAAAGAGAGATAGATAAACAGACAGGCTCTTCCAAAAAATTCATTCTGCCCAATTGCTTTTTAGTCCTGCTCTGCAATAATGATCCCAGGACTTCCTTCACTGCCATCCTAGGAATTCCCTTTGGCTTTCTTCTGATTTGGATTCCCTATTTCCTGGATCTCATTCCTTCATCTTTTTTGGTAGAATCCACTTACAGTAGCTTTGTGAAGATTAAAAATGGAATAATCACAGTGAATGGGCATGACAGCCCTTAATAGTACTTTTTGAATTATTACCAGTGCAATCTGGTAATAATTCTCATCTTAGAGTATTTCATCATCATAGGGGATTTCTTTTTTGATAATTTTATTTTTACTTTACAATACTGTACTGGTTTTGCCATACATTGACATGAATCCGCCACGGGTGTACATGAGTTCCCAGTCCTGAACCCCCTTCCCCTCTCCCACCCCATATCATCTCTCTGGATCATCCCCATGCACCAGCCCATAAGGGATTTCTTTCCTCTGTCTCCAGATGTCTTCTGCATGCCATATCTTCCTCTTAGTTTATTCTCTCTCTCTCTCTCTTTTTTTTTTTTTTTTTTTGAGTAAACTGTACTCTAGTGTCTTCTGACAAAAAGTACAAGGAAGAGAAATGTAATAACTTGCATGTTAAAACCATGTTTATTCTACTCTCACATTTAATTGATAGTTTCAGTGGGTATTCTAGGTTGGAAATCTTTTTTTCCCTTGGTGTTCACCCATTGTTTTCTAGATTCTGGAGTTACTCTTGAGAAGTACAAAACCAAAAAAAAAAAAAAAAAAAAGAAGTACAAAACCATTTTTCACTTATGATTCTTTTTATCTCATTACTTTTATCTATCTTTATATTCTTCTATATTTCTATTTGTCTATCTAGAAGCTTAATGGAATTTTCTTTGTCCCAGTGTATTATAATTCTCCAGTAGCATAATTCAGTGGTTTTGTTTTAAATTTTCTTTATCATATAAACATTTTGAGCCCTTCAATCTGAAAATTCATGCAGTGTAAGAAATTGTTCGGTTCTAAGAAAAAACCTTTTTAATTATTATGGTGATGGTTTTTTCCACATGATAGCCTTTTTTATTCTTTGCCTTATTTCCTGGGAAATATCTTTAAATTTATTTTCTAATTCTTTTAATGAAATTTTTATTTATGTTATATTTAATTGTAATAGTCCTTTCTTTGTTTTCTAAATATTCCTTTTTATATTTTCTTCCCAGATGCATTTCATCTCTTTAGGTGTTGACTTTTGGTTTCTTCTCTCTACATATTGAATGTTTCTCCACGTTGCCCTTTTATTCTATTAGTTTGATTTGGTCTTCATCTTTTTGAAAGTTTTCCCCATTTTTCTGATAGTACTTTGTTGCCTGTCCATATATAGAGTAGAAGAAGACTAAAATATGGATGAAATTCCAAGTACTTTGGTTGAACTTGTCAACTTTGAGCTTTTTTATTGTTTAATTTTGTTGGGTCTTTGGTTAGGAAGGGCTTCCCTGGTAGCACAGATGGTAGAGTCTGCCTGTCATACAGAGGACCCAGATTCAATCCCTGGGTCAGGAAGATCCCTTGGAGAAGGGAATGGCAACCCACTCCAGTATTCTTGCCTGGAGAATCCCATGGACAGAGGATCAGTGGGCTATAATCCATGGGGTCACAAAGTGTTGGACACGACTGAGTGACTAACACTTGATTAGAAAGCCCTGCTGTCAATATGTTTAGGCCTTTCCTCTTAGGTTAATCTGATTCCTCAGAGAAGACTCTTCCAGTCTTCTACCTGGAGACTTAAGACCTAACTAGGAGTTGAGGAAAGGGATCTGGGCATCTTATTTTAGGAAGCTTATGTTTCCTTAATCCCCCTATTTCAGGTATAATAGTTATGCTTTCAAGTAGACATAGTATGTCTGAGACCAAAGTACTACTTCTCTCCAAAGAATAAATTCCCAATTTATTGCCACGGTGTGTGAGAGATGATCTCACACAGTATGCAGTGGGGGAAGGGATGAAAGGATTGAAAAAGTTTTAAAGTAGCTTTCAACCAGTTCTACGTTTTGTTCCCAGTTCCAGATGATTTTGCATTACACATCAGTTTATTCTCAGTCCCATGCCCCTGCCTAGCTAACTAATCTGGAATTTATATTTCTCAACTCTGTAAAATCAGATACCACACATCTGTATATTGTCAAAATATACTGTCCAAAATATATTGTTCCTGGTGTTTTATTTTTTTGTTTATTCTGTAGTTCTGTGTCTTTAAAAAAAAAACAAACAAACTCTGTTTAGTTTTTGCAGAGTTTAGAGAAGAGAGCAAAATTAGATGTTTGTGTTCAAACTACAGTCTTCCGGCTCCCATGAATTTTGACCTCTCTCATTGGCCTCATGAAAAAGACAATGGCACCCCACTCCAGTACTCTTGCCTGGAAAATCCATGGACAGAGGAGGCTGGTAGGCTGCAGTCCATGGGGTCACTAAGAGTCAGACACGACTTCACTTTCACTTTCACTTTTCACCATCATGCACTGGAGAAGGCAATGGCAACCCACTCCAGTGTTCTTGCCTGGAGAATCCCAGGGACGGGAGCCTGATAGGCTGCTGTCTATGGGGTCGCACAGAGTCGGACACAACTGAAGCGAGTTAGCAGCAGCAGCAGCATTGGCCTCAGTTAATTCACTAACAGTATGTAGAATGCCAGCTCAACAAGAGCAAATGGCTAGTTGGCCAAATTATCAATTCATCAAATCATCATTTGAATAAATTTACCTCTTTAACTATGTAATACTATTTAAAGTGTTTTGTAAACTATTTGTTGCCTAACAGCATTTTAAATAATGTTTTGTTTTCTTTACCCCATCTCTTGCTACTACAAGGGGCAGATAAAGGAAAAGATTAAAGATAATAAAAATAAAAGAATAAAAAGAATGTATTCTTAAATATGAGGAATTCTTGTGATTTTATTAAAGAATATTTTTTCATGAATATATTTTAATAATTACATAAGGAAATTCTCTGTTAGGGTAAAAGTATATGTTGAAAAATTCTCATTTGTTGAATACTAATGTTTTTATTATTATCTTTGGAAAGAATGATGCTAAAGCTGAAACTCAAGTACTTTGGCCACCTCATGTGAAGAGTTGACTCCTTGAAAAAGATTCTGATGCTGGGAGGAATTGTGGGCAGGAGGAAAAGGGGATGACAGAGGATGAGATGGCTGGATGGCATCACTGTCTCGATGGGCGTGAGTCTGAGTGAACTCCGAGATTTGGTGATGGACAGGGAGGCCTGGAGTGCTGCGATTCATGGGGCGCAGAGTCGGACACGACTGAGCGACTGAACTGAACTGAACTGATGCTATGCTATGCTAAGTCACTTCAGTCGTGTCCGACTCTGTGTGACCCCATAGATGGCAGCCCACCAGGCTCCCCCATCCCTGGGATTCTCCAGGCAAGAACACTGGAGTGGGTTGCCATTGCCTTCTCCAATGCATGAAAGTGAAAAGTGAAAGTGAAGTTGCTCAGTCGTGTCTGACTCTTAGCGACCCCATGGACAGCAGCCCACCAGGCTCCTCCATCCATGGGATTCTCCAGGCAAGAATACTGGAGTGGGTTGCCATTGCCTTCTCCTTTATTATTATATAATTAATGTCAATAAAATTCTTGGGCAGAAATCCTTATTTTTTATGTATTTTTAAGTTCTTGTTTAAGAATTCTTTCTCAGCAGATTATTTCGTAATTGATACTAGATATAATAAGCTATCTTTGCTTAGATAGCTATCTTACTATCTAAGCAAAAAGAAAAGTTCAACCAGAAAGGAAATAAATTTGCCAGCTGTTATATTTCTTCTTCATTTGACTTTTTCTGTGATGAAGTTCTTATGAATCCTACTCTAGAAAATCTGTTCCCTATGTATGTAGAATGAAATTCAAGCTCCTCCCTTGACCTACACTCCCTGCATGGACTGTCCTCTGGTATCCTCTGGACACCTGTACCACTTGTCTCTGCTTTGCTCGCTGTGCTCCAGTCACACTAGTCTTTCTCTTCCTTGAACTTACGAAGTTTATTCCCACCCTAGCACTTGGTATTTTTTGTTCTTTCTGCTTGTAATCCTCTGTTCCAAAATCTTCATATTTGCTCCTTCACATCATTCTTGTCTCAAGTCATTCCCTGACCACCCAATATAAAGTAGTATTTTTATTGTTATATGAATAATATCCTATTTGTTTACTTATTGATTCAGTAGTTAACTTCCCCTTCCTCTAGGATCTACAATCCATGAGAACAAGGGACATGTCTGTTATCTCCATTGCTGCACCTCTTGCGCCTAGAAAGTGTCCAGGGCATAGTAGATATCCAATAAACATAAGACTGAATGCCAAATGTTTAAAGTTCTAGAGAATACGGTGGTCTAGAAGCCCCATGATTGATGGATAAAGGAGGGAACCCGTTACATATGACAACGTGTTCGGACTTTAAGTATAAGTTTCTTTCAGAAAGAATGGAGAAGCAAAATTTTCAATTAAAATCAAGAGGGCCTCAAGCAGGAGACCTGTTGAGATATTATATCACTGGATAATGATCTGTGCTGGCTTTTTTTCATCAAGCAAGAGCTGATTTCAATTGGGTGTAAATCAGAGTGAATGACCTGAAGTTGAAAAAGAATTACAAGAATTTACTAGAAATAATTGAGCAGTGATTTATCATGAATGGAAGTCCATACCAATACAAAGTCTCTGCCCTTTCTGCTCACTCCTGTCTTTCCTGTAAGAAAAACTTTTCACCTTCCATTCAGCTTTCACCTCTTTTGCTTATTGCCTACTCTTTTCCTTTTAACTAGACCCCTTTCCATCACTTACACAATAACTACTGATACTTGAATTATAAAGAGAGATTTGGTTTCTCTGTCAAACAGCACAGGAGTCAGAAACTATTACCACATTTCTCAAGTATTAAATCTCAAGTATACTTATCTTTGTACATTTAAAAATTTCTCTAGATTTTTGCCTTTCTACTATTAATATTTGAAAAAAATATCCAGCTATGGAAAGAAAATATGAGAAATTTTTAAATGAGATGCAATCCTCCAGATTGTGGGGAGGTCTTATTTAAGGGAATGAGTGGTAAATCTTATAGGATAGTACTAGCCTGCTACTTTAATATAGATCTTCCTTCTGAAATTTCACTGGGCCTGTTCATGACTGACCTTATCCTAGACTCATAAGTAAGGAAAAATGACAGAATGGGAATCGTTCATTAGTTGAGTCGGTGTCTAAAAACTCCTAGTATAGGACTTTCTTGTAAATTCTGAGTTAGCAAATGTTGCTCAGGCTCAAGCCTTGAATGAAGGTTCTCCTTTCCCCTGGTCCCCAACTCTAAATTTTGGAACCTATACTCCAAGGTGTGCTTGCAAAGAGAAAAAAAGATAGTGTGGCTCCCCAAGAAAAGCCCTAAGTCCACTTATGCATTTACCTCTATGTGGATGAGAATATTAATAAGGGTAGCTGCCCCCTAGGGACTAAGGTCAGCAGAAGCAAAAAAGCAAGAGGGTGCCTGTGTGTGTGTGTGTGTGTGTGTGTGTGTGTGTTTAGCCGCTAAGTCATGTCTAGCTCTTTGCAGCCCATGGACTGTAGCCCACCAGGCTCCTCTTGTCCACGGAATTTTTCAGGCAAGAATACTGGAATGGGTTGCCATTTCCCTCCTTCAGGGGATCTTCCTGACCCAGGGATCAAACCTGTGTTTCTTATGTCTCCTCCTGTCTTAGCAGGCAGATTCCTTACCACAAGTCCCATCTAGATCTTTAGAGCTTATATTATTTCCATGGTTTCTAAAGCTTCATGCATAAACATGAAAACGGGCTTTTTTTCACAGATGATGAATACACAGTCCATTTGACTGTCATATGATAAACACATTGCTGAGACAATCCTTACTATCATTATAAAACAAACTTTCAATAATAACATCCATGTAATGAAGCAGTGTAATATATAATAGAAATAAAAGGTAATCAAGATCCCTGCAAACTAAATTATGAAGTAGGGCTGGTAAGTTGATACATCTCTGTATTAGGTCTGTGAAACCGCATTGCTTGCCTTGTCAGCTGAAAGCAAACTACTTCTGATGGTCTTGACTAACAGTTGTCAAGAAAAAAGCATTTGCCAGAGCAACATCTGTATACCAGGTACCAGGGGATGTGTTATTTTGGTCAAGCATTGAAACTACATTTGGTACAGCAGCTGCAATTGTAGTCACCTCCTGGTTAGGCTTATGATAATCCACTCTTGTTCTCCAAGACCCATCTACATTTCTGCACAGACATAGATGAGTTTAATGGGGATGTAGTGGGACTCACCACTCCTCCATCCTTCAAGTCCTGAGAGTGGCACTAATCTTTGCAATCCCTCCAGCATCATGGTATTGCTTTGGGTTTACTATTTTCCTAGAAAGAGGCAGTTCTAGTGGCTTCCACTTTGCCTTTCCCACCAAAATAGCCTCCACTCCATAAGTCGGGGAACTAATGTGGGGATTCTGCCAACTGCTGAGCATGTGTCCTTGAAATGGAGACATAACCACAGAATAGGTTTGGTGACCCACTATGCCCATTCTGAGATGGGTCTGAGTTGAAGCTTAATTGACCACCTAATCTGTATAAGCCCCTATTCTGACTGGTGGACCACAGTGATGTTTTAGGTCTCCTGGAATTTGTGTCAGTTCAGAGTCAGTGTCCAGTAGTACCTGAAAGTGATTATTTCTTTTTCTCCAGTGCACAGTAACTCAAGTTAGAGATATATCTCAAGAGGTTTATTACGAAGAATTGGCTAATACAATTATGAAAGTTGTGAAATCCCACAATCTGCCATCTGCAAGCGGAGGCCCAGGAAAGTTGATGGTATAGTTCTAGTGCAAATCCAAAGCCTGAGAACTGGGACACCAATGACGTAAGTTCTGGGATAAAGGCAGGAGAAGACCAGTGCTGAACCTCAAGCAGTCAGAGAGCACACATTCTCCTTTTCTCTGCCTTTTTATTCTTTTCAGGCCTTCAGCAGACTGAATGATGCCCACCCACATTGAAAAACAGTCTGCTTTACTCAGCATACTTATTCCAATGATAATCTCTTCTGGAAACACCCTCACTGACACACCTAGAAATAACACTTAACCAAGTATCTGTGTATCTTTGGCCCAGTCAAACTGATACATAAAATTAACCATCACACTTCCACTGCCCCCTATTACCCTATTAGCTCAGGTTACCATAGCAAGCCTCTCTTAATCAGACATTTCAGGGTAAAATGTAGGCACACATCTTTAGGAACATGTATATATAACAACATCTTCCCCTCAAAAAATTTGATGGCAGCATCATCAATTCTACTATTCTGTGAGCATTCAGTCAGTATATACATGCCCACTTCCCCTTTCCAAATACAGCCCGCAGAACCAACCGACCTCCCTCCTCACTTGTCTTGGGATAGTGATGGAAGCTGCTGTGTCCTCTGTGAGAAAGAAGCTGCTTAGGGTAAGAATAGCTGGAGGAGGGACTAGAGAAAGCAACCTCAGGCTTGGGATGTTCTGCCATGTCTCCCTCCAATTTTTTTTGTTTTATACTGTTGGTCTAACTTCAAGGAAATAGCAGAAAGCAGAGTCTAAATTTGTGAGGCTGGGAGTAGGAGCTGGGAGCACGATCTGCTCCTAATTTGTATATCCAAGTCTAGTTTAGAATCTTCTAAATCACACAAGGATCTCTCTGGTTCCGATGCCTTGCTCTAGCTCATGTTAAAAAGTTTTCATTTCTGTGGCTGATTCATGTTGATATATGGCAGAAACGAACACAATATTAAAAAGCAATTATCCTTCAATTAAAAATAAATTAAGATTTTGGTGCCACCGCTGGAGCCTGGGACGGGGCGCATTGGTGGCAGGTAGTGAGCTGCGCTGAGGTCGTTGTGGAACCAGCTGATTACCTGCAGGATGAACCACAAGAGAAGAAACGCATCCGAGGTAAGCAGAATGCGCAGCCTGACCGGAAGAACTCTCTGGACTGGACCCGGTACAACTACTGCGAGAGCTTCCCGCTGAACCTAGAGGCTGTGATGGACAATGTGGAAAGGACAGACGCTTTACAGCTGTCGGTGGAAGAATTTATGGAGCAATATGAAAGACCGTACAAGCCCTTGGTTCTGCTGAATGCCCAAGAGGGCCAATCTGCGCAGAAATGGACTCTGGAGCACCTCAAGAGGAAATGCGAGAAGCAGAAGTTCAAGCGTGGCGAGGACAAGGACGGGTACTCGGTGAAGATGAGGATGGGATACTACATGGAGTACATGGAGAGCACTCACAATGACAGCCCCCTTTACATCTTTGACAGCAGCTACGGGGAACACCCCCAAAGACGGAAACTTTTAGAAGACTACAAGGGCCCAAGTTTTTCATCAATGACCTTTTGCAGTTCACGGAGAAGTGCAGGCCCCCTTACAGGTGGTTTGTGATGGAGCCACCAAGCTCTGGAACAGGAATCCACATCGACCCTCTGGGCACCAGTGCCTGGGATGCCTTAGTTCAGGGCCACAAGCGCTGGTGCCTGTTCCCTACCAGCACGCCCAGAGAACTCATCAAGGTGACCCATGAAGAAGGAGGGAACCAGCAAGATGAAGCTATTACCTGGGTTTAACATCACCCTTGGACTGCAAGGAGATCCAACCAGTCCATTCTGAAGGAGATCAGCCCTGGGATTTCTTTGGAAGGAATGATGCTAAAGCTGAAACTCCAGTACTTTGGCCACCTCATGCAAAGAGTTGACTCATTGGAAAAGACTCTGATGCTGGGAGGGATTGGGGGCAGGAAGAGAAGGGGACGACCGAGGATGAGATGGCTAGAAGGCATCACTGACTGCATGGGCGTGAGTCTGAGTGAACTCCGGGAGTTGGTGATGGACAGGGAGGCCTGGCGTGCTGCAATTCATGGGGTTGCAAAGAGTTGGACACGACTGAGAGACTGAACTGAACTGAACATCATCTATCCCAAGATGCAGCTTCCAACCTGGCCACCCCAATTCAAACCCCCAGAAATCTTACAAAAACCAGGAGAGACTCTTTGTACCAGGAAGCTGGTGACTTAGCAACTAAACAACAACAATGAAGAAATAGAGGATGGAGGTTAGAATTTTGAAAGAAAGTGAAAGTGAAAGTTGCTCAGTCCTATCTGAGTCTTTGCAACCCCATGGACTGTACAGTCCCTGGAATTCTCCAGGCCAGAATACTGGAGTGGGTAGCCTTTCCCTTCTCCAGGGGATCTTCCCAACCCAGGGATTGAACCCAGGTCTCCTGCATTGCAGGCAGATTCTTTACCAGCTGAGCCACAAGGGAAGCCCAAGAATACTGGAGTGGGTAGCCTATCCCTTCTCCAGGGGATCTTCCCCCAGTAAAAGAACCAGGGTCTCCGCATTGCAGGCGGATTCTTTACTGAGCTATCAGGGAAGATTACTTTGATGAAGCAAAGTAAAAGGCCCAGGTGATAAGGAACAGCCTCTCGACAACTTCTAGGGAAGAACTAAGGCCTCAGTCCAAACATTCATGACACTAAATAAATATCCAGTGTTCTAGATAGCTCCCTTTACCCTTACAAATCTATTCCTTATCCTGCTCAGTGCACAGAGGATGATGTGTATGGTCCCCGTCATAAGTTTCTTGCCCTCTGGCTTCCATTTGGGTTCTACCATTTGACTAGAGATGAGAGACAGAACAGAGAGTAGCGTCTGGGTGTTTATTTTCCCAGCAACCTCTCTGTGAATGTGACCTTATTTGGAAATAAGGTCTTAGCAGACATAATCTAGTTAAGATGAGGTCATACTGGATAAGGGTAGACCCTTATCTAATGACTAGTGTCCTTATAAGAAGGGAGAGATTCGGACACAGATACACAGAGAAAAGCCCATGTGATGATGGAGTAATGTGTCTAGCAAGCCAAAGAATGCCAGGGGTTGCCAGCAACCACCAGAAGGAGAGCGGTATGGAACAGATTCTTCCTCAGAGCCTCCAGAAGGAACCAAACCTACCAACGCCTTGCTTTCGTACTTCTAGTCTCCAGAACTGTGAGGTAATACATTTCTGTTGCTTTAAACTACCTAGTCTGTGGTAATTTGTTATGACAGCTGTAAGAAACCAATACACTGATCAGTCACTTTTCTTTGGTGTTATGTTAGACAATCGTAACTGTGCTCAATGGCTCTATTACCATTTTAATGTGCTTTTCCTGATTATGATAGTGATACGTACTATTGAAACTATAGAAAAGTTTAAGGAAAAATTGTGTGTGTGTGTTAGTCTCTCAGTCTTGTCTGACTCTTCGTGACCCAGTGGACTGCAGCCCACCAGACTCCTCTGTCCATAGAATTCTCCAGGCAAGATTACTGAAGTGGGTTGCCATTTCCTTCTCCAGGGCGTCTTCCTGACCCAGACATCAACCTGGGTCTCCTGCATTGCAGGTGGATTCTTTACCATCTGAACCACCAGGGAAGCCCTAAAGAAAAATAACAAATAGGAAATATACATAATACTTCCATGGTTTTCATTTTGGTATGTTTCCATTTATTCTTTGCCAAAATGCAATTTCACCTAGCTTTTTCATACTATATATAGAATTCTTTATTCTGATTTTTTTCTTAAAATTAGTTACATAGGTATTCATGGAGTAAACAACTCATCATAAATATTTTTGATGACTGCATAAAATGTCATTATATAGGTAGGTGGTCTGTATTTTATTTACAATTAATCTATTGTTGAATAGCTTTTACATTTTGTTATTGCAGACAATCCATAATGCAGGCTACAATGAGATGAAAGTCTTGTTTCCAGAAGGGATTTAATCTGGCTATTGGTGATTGGGGTAGATTAGGGAAATGCACAGGGATACCCCAAAATCAGAGATAAGCTTCTCCTGACTAATTCAAAAGAGACTGCAAAGGAAAGATTTAGGGTGGGATTAGAGAGAGCCTTTCAGGGACAGTTTTTAAGTTACAGTAGTAGGGAGAGTTAGCCCTGGAGTTGCCAGGCTACTCAGGATGTTTGGAACAAGATCTGCAGGGACCTCTCCTGGACATGTGTCCCTTGATCACTTCTTTTAGTAAATCCCAGCTGCTCCTGATTTGGCATGTCACTCAGGGAGTTCCTAGAGGTATCTTCCTAACTAACCTCCTGAGATTCATTTAGAGTAAAAGCAAAACTCAGTCTGGCCTTAATTGATCTGAAGTAAAGCTGCCTGTTGGGATGTCCACACTTGGAACATATGGGGCTCTAAGTAAAAAATACTAATGAGGCCCTGAGGGTCTCAGATTGATTCTACCTTCTCTTCCCCTTAAGCCTATTCCCACACACACTAAAGAAGAGGGGGTGAGGGGCTTGGCCAGGGAACAGACCGGCTGGGAATCAAGTGCCTCCTCAATATGTTCAACACTATTACCGGGTTTCCAGCCCCCTACCCGCCCCCTGGAGAAAAGTTTGCAAGTTTCAAGTAATTTCCGTTGGCCTTACTGGGGTGTGCTGGGAAATGCTCTGTATTATAATTCACTGGGGAAATAGCAAACTTTTACTTGAGATTACTAATACTAGAAAAATGTTAATCCATTATTTGTATCTTTCTTTGGTCTACTTCAGAAAGTGAAGTATGGCAAGCCCATGTCCTAGACAAAGAACTTTTGTAATGAGATTGGAAAACCTCCTTCCCAAAGATGATGAGTCACAGGGAAATTATTCAGTTACCTAATTTATGGAGAAACCTTCCCCTCATCATTGAAGATGCAAATGTTCAGATGATTCCCTATCCTTTCATTCTAAACATATATTCAGTCTACTATTCACCAAGTAAGATGCTGACTATTGTGGGAGATAGATGAATAAAATATAGTCTCTGCCTTAAGATAGATAAAAATCTGACAGGAAAGAGTAGTCATTCAATAACTTTAAGAGAGCATGTTATATTCCACAAATGAGGCACAAACGAAAATCAGAGGATATTCAGCCATGGGGCACTATACTCAATCTCTTATTAGAGAGATAAGGAAAGGCCTCAAAAAAGATTGGGCATTTAACCTGGTCTAAAAAGTTTCAAATTTTCTTTCCTTTCTTTCCCCATGGCCACTGCACCAGATAACATCTTCATTATCTCATTTATTCATTAATACATTCACTTATTCAACATTTTAAAAATATTAATTAATTTATTTATTTAGCTGCATCAGGTCTTAGTTGCAGCACACAGGATCTTTTTTAGTTGTGACATGCAGAACTTTGAGTCACAGCATATGGGATCTAGTTCCCTGACCAGGGATGGAACCCCGACTCCCTGCATTGGGGACACAGAGTCTTAGCCATTGGACCACCAGGGAAGTCCCTCAACATTTTTAACCTACAAAGTACCAGGGTCAAGGCCAGGTGATACAACAGTGAGCAGCACAGAAATGGTCCTTGTCTTCATTGTGCTTACACTCTAGCTGAGGAGATAAGTAAGCCAACAAAGAAGATTTATGATAGAATCAAACAAAGAGCTAGGTAGGGCATAGCAGGAGCATAAACTTTAGAGAGGGCGTCACTGATAGCTCAGTTGGTAAAGAATCTGCCTGCCATGCAGGTGACCCTGGTTTGATTCCTGGGTTGGGAAGATCTTCTGGAGAAGGGAAAGGCTATGCACTCCAGTATCTGGCCTGGAGAATCCCATGGACTATACAGGACAGTATAGTACTATACATGCAAAGAGTCGGACAGGACTGAGCGACTGTCACTTTCAGACTTTAGAGAGGAGGCTCACAGAAGGCCTATCTCAGAAAATGATACATAAACTAAGACTTAAGGGTTACATATGAGCTAGTCATGGCAAAAATCAAGAAAAGAGCATTCTAGGGAGATTTAATAGCATAATCAAAGGCAATGAAATAGGAAAGTGCTTTTAAAGTTTTGTTTGTTTGTTTTTTCTGAAATAAAACTCGTGGGGCTGGAACATGGTGAACAAAGAAGAAACCAGAATGAGATAAGATTGGAGAAATAGGCAGGAGGTTAATACATGGCTTTCAATGCTATTAGTGTATTAAAAAGTCATTTTTAAGTGAATGTACAATACAAACTGATTTACATTTTAAGATCAGTCTTGCAATCCAAGAAGGAAAATTGGTAAGTAAAGGGTAAGAGAAAAAGTGAGAAGACCGATTAGAAGACTCTAGGATCCCAGGCAAGAGATGATGGTATCTTGGATTTGGGTGGCAGAAGGAAAATGTGTGGATTCTGTGTGTAATGTGACAGAAGATTCAACAGGATGTCCTGATGGAATAGATATGAGGAGTGAGGAAAATGGAGGAATGAAAGCAATTAGGTTTTTTGAATAGCAATTGCATATATAAACTAGTTTCTATCTCCACAATAGGATAATCCCTATCCATTGTCATGTGACTATACATTCCTAACCATTGAATCTGAAAGTGACTTTGTGACTTTCTTCAACCTATAGAATGTAGGCAGAAGTGATAGTATACTATGAAACAACAACTCCACAAGACTCTTAAATTTGAAAAACGTACACAGGCTGAATAATAAAGTCCTTTCACTTTCCAAGGAAAAAAAAGAAGTGGTAGTATGCTCAGTATCCTCGAGGTCATCTCATAGTTGCAAAGAGCTTTCTTTGTCAGTTGTTTTAAGAAGAAAATAGAAATAATATCATTAAAAGAAATCTACAGATGTAATACAATCTCTATCAAAGTACCTATGCTGTTTTTTCATATAAATAGAATAAATAATCTTAAAATCCACAAGGAAACACAAAGGACCCCAAATTGCCAAAGCAGTCTTGAGGGAAAAAAGAACAAAGCTGATGTATAGCCCTCTCAGATTTCTGACTGTACTACAGAACTATAGTAATCAAAACAGCACTGTACTGGCACCAAAAAGGACACGGAGATCAGTGTAACAGAACAGAGAGCCCAGAAATAAACCGATGCACCTATGGTTAATTAATCTATAACAAAGGATAGCAGAATATACAGTGGAGAAAAGGTAGTCTCTTCAACAAGTGGTTCAGAAAAACTGGACAGCAACATGTAAAAGAATAGAGATTAGAACATTTCCTCACACCATATACAAAAATAAACTCTAAATTGTTTAAAGAATTAAATGTAAGCATGAAACCACAGAATTCCTAGAAGAGAACATATACAGAACACCTTCCAACATAAATCATAGCAATATTTTTTAGATACATCTCCTAAGCAAAATAACTAAAAGCAAAAATAAACAAATGGACTAATTAAATATTAAAGCTTTTGCACAGCAAAGCAAAGCATTAATAAAATGAAAAGATAGTCTACTGAATGGTAGAAAATATTTGCAAATGATAAGACCAGTAAGGTGTCAATATCCAAACTTTGCATACATCTCATACAACTCAATATCATAAAAATAATCCAATCAAAAAATGAACAGAAGACCTAAATGGACATTTTTCTGTAGAAGACATATAGGTAGCTAACATGCCCATGAAAAGATGCTCTGCTGCTGCTGCTACTAAGTCGCTTCAGTCGTGTCCGACTCTGTGCAACTCCATAGACAGCAGCCTACCAGGCTCCCCGTCCCTGGGATTCTCCAAGCAAGAACACTGGAGTGGGTTGCCATTGCCTTCTCTGGAAAAGATGCTCAATATCACTAATTATTAGAGAAATGCAAATCAAAACAGCAGTGAGATATCACACCTTTCAGAATGGCTATCATCAACTAGTCTACAAATAACAACTGCCGACAAGGGTATTGGCGAAGGGGGAAACTCATACACTGTTGGTGGGAATGTAACTTAATGCAACCACTATGGAAAATAGTATGGAGGGTTCTTAAAAAACGAAAAATAGAACTATCATATAATCCAGTCATTCCTCCTGGGAATATATTCAGAAAAGATGAAAACACTAATTTGAAAAGATACATGCAGCCCAATGTTTATAGCAGCATTGTTTACAAGAGCCAAGATATGGAAGCAACTTGTGTCTATCTTTCTGTTATGGAACCCTAATATAATTTTTTATGATCAAATAACATAATTTGAATGATTTAAGTTCTTTAAAATTCCTTATTTATTGCCCAGAATAAGGTCTGTCTTGGTGAAATCTGCTTGTACCTCTGGAAGGGATATGTATATTGTTAATGCTAGGTTTGCTGCTGCTGCTGCTAAGTCGCTTCAGTCGTGTCCGACTCTGTGCAACCCCATAGACGGTAGCCCACCAGGCTCCCCCATCCCTGGGATTCTCCAGGCAAGAACACTGGAGTGGGTTGCCATTTCCTTCTCCAATGCATGAAAGTGAGAAGTAAAAGTGAAGTCACTCAGTCATGTCCGACTCTTAGCGACGCCATGGACTGCAGCCCACCAGGCTCCTCCATCCATGGGATTTTCCAGGCAAGAGTACTGGAGTGGGGTGCCATTGCTAGGTTTAGTGTTCCATAAATGTCACTCTGGTTAACATGAGTGATAGAGTTGTTGAGGTCTATTATATTTGGGGATTTGATGTACTTGTAGAATTGATTACTGAAACATTTCCAACTGTAATTGTGTATCTGTATTTTTCTCCTAGCTTTATTTACTTTTGCCTCATGTGTTTTGGAGTTATTTAACTAAGTTGTATTTGACATACAATATTTGTTTCAGATGTACAACAAAGTATGCAGATTCAATTTTTTTTTAATTTATACATTATGAAATAATCACCACAATAAGTCCAGTTACCATACAACATTGTTACAATATTAATGACTCTGTTTCCTATGCGTACATTACAATCCCATAACGTATTTACTTTATAGCTGGCAGATTGTACCTTTACCTATTTTATCCATCCCCGCACCCATCTTTTTTCAGGTAACCATCAGTTTTTTCTTTTCATCTATGAGTCTGTCTCTGTTTTGTTTTATTTGCTAATTACTTTTGATTTTTAAGATTCTACATATGAATGAAATTATACAGTATTTATCTTTGTCTGACTCATCTCACCTAGCTTAATACCCTAAGAGGTTCTCCAGTGGCTCAGTGATAAAGAATTCATCTGCAGTGCAGGAGATGCAGGTTCAGTCCCTGGATCAGAAAGATCCCCTGGAGAAGGAAACAGCAACTCACTCCAGTATTCTTGCCTGGGAAGTACCATGGGCAGAGGAGCCTGGTGGGTTGCAGTCCATGGGGTCGCAAAAGAGTTGGACAGAACTTGCAAGAACAAATAGCCTAAAGGTCCATCCCTGTGGATTTGATTTGTATTTCCCTGGTGATTAGTAATGTTGAGCGTCTTTTTGTTTGCCATTTGTATGTCTTGTTTGGGAAAATGTCTATCCAGGTCCTCTGACCAGTTCTTTTTGATTTGTTTGGCTGCACCTGGTCTTAGTTGCAGCACACAGATCTTCGTTGCGGCATGCGATGCAAGCTCTCAGTTGCAGCATGTGGAATCTAGTTCCCTGACCAGGGATTGAAACTGGGTCCCCTGCATTCGGATCACAGAGTGGACCACCAGGGAAGTCCCTGCCCAATTATTTTTTACGTTGTATGAATTATTTATGTATTTTGGATATCAACAACCTATCAGATATGTAGTTTACAAATATCTTCTTCCACTTTGAATCTTCTACTTTTTGTTCATGGTTCCCTTCAGTGTACAATTTGTAAATCAAACTACATCAGGTAAACAAATAAAATCGAAAACAAAGGGAACGGATTTCTATACATAGTTTTTTTTATAATTCTTGATACAGTCTCTCACGACACGGATACAAAAGAAGATCCTTAAAATACTAAAGTCCAGAATGTAAATTGACAAATTAGACAAAACTCAAATAAAAACGTATATCACATTCTTTCACCAGGTCAGAGTAAGAAAATGTACATCGACAGGTTAAAAAGGTTGTGATAAATAATCTCTGACAGAAAAGGAGTAACATATAAAACCGGAGAAAACGGTTTTTAATTAACTGGTATATTCACATTTAAATAAAGACCCGAAAGACAAGACAAGGTGACTAGATACACAAAGAAAGACACGGTCATGGTAAGACAAAACTAATAATATAAAAACATCATGTCAAAGTTCAGACCCTCAGACCACCGAGGTTGAAACAAGAATAAAGAGTTATAACGAAATTGAAAACAAGTCAAGTCAAGTCAAGTCAAGTAAGCGAGTCAGCACAGACTGAGAAACACTGGGGTACTTAGTGTTGCGCGGTCCGGAGGGACAGGAGTCACAGGACCTCAAGTGAGTCTGAGTGCAAGTAGTTCAGACACTATGGTAGGTCGGTAGAGTAAGAACCAGCAGGGGAAGAGGAGGACGGGGGTTAGGGAGGGTCGTAGTCCCAGAAACGGTTACTCAGTTGAGAAGCGTACTCCACCGGTTTCATGACCTCGAAGTCGAAATCCATCATTACTTCCAAAGAAATCCCAGGGCTGATCTCCTTCAAAATGGACTGGTTAGATCTCCTTGCAGTCCAAGGGACTCTCAAGAGTCTTCTCCAACCCCACAGTTCAAAAGCATCAATTCTTTGGTGCTCAGTAGTCCCACATAAAATTTAGGATTTTTTTTTTTCTAGTTCTGTGAAAAATTCCATTGATATTTTGATAGGGATTGTATTGAATCTGTAGATTACTTTGAGTGGTATGGACATTTTAATAATATTGATTTTTCTAATTCTGAGCACAGTATATCTTTTCACCTACATGTTTTCAGTTTCTTTCCTGAGTGTCTTATAGTTTTCAGAGTGCAGGTCATTCATATTCATAAGTAATTTATTCTTTTGATGCAGTTTTAAATGAAATTGCTTTCTTTATTGCTTTTCCTAATAGTTTATTATTAGTGTACAAAAATGCAACAGATTTCTGTATATTAACTTTGTATCCTGTAATGATTGGTTCTAATCTTTTTTTTTTTTTTTTTTTGGAGAGTCTTTGGGATTTTATATATTCAGTATCATGTAATCTGCTCAAAATTCTCCAAGCCAGGCTTCAGCAATACGTGAACCGTGAATTTCCAGATGTTCAATCTGGTTTTAGAAAAGGCAGAGGAACCAGAGATCAAATTGCCAACATCTGCTGGATCATCGAAAAAGCAAGAGAGTTCCAGAAAAACATTTCTTTCTGCTTTATTGACTATGCCAAAGCCTTTGACTATGTGGATCACAATAAACTGTGGAAAATTCTGAAAGAGATGGGAATCCCAGACCACCTGACCTGCCTCTTGAGAAACCTATATGTAGGTCAGGAAGCAACAGTTAGAACTGGACATAGAACAACAGACTGGTTCCAAATAGGAAAAGGAGTACATCAAGGCTGTGTATTGTCACCCTGTTTATTTAAGTTCTATGCAGAGTACATCATGAGAAACGCTGGACTGGAAGAAGCACAAGCTGGAATCAAGATTGCTGAAAGAAATACCAATAACCTCAGATACGCAGATGACACTACCCTTATGGCAGAAAGCGTCTTTTAATTTCATGGCTGCAGTCCACATCTGCAGTGATTTTGGAGCCCAAAAAAATAAAGTCTGACACTGTTTCCATTGTTTCCCCATTTATTTGCCATGGAGTGATGGGACCAGATGCCACAATCTTCATTTTCTGAATGTTGAGCTTTTAGTAGTTTATTGATGATATTCATGAAGGCAATTAATATTGGGATATTTTATACCAAGAAACTTTGCTAAAAACTTTTTAAAAAATTAACATGTCAACATTTTTTTACACTCTTGCACGCATGCAAGAAAAAAAATGTTCTTTTTAGATCAATTAAAATATTTATTTCTAATAAGGAAATTTCCTAGGAAAAGAAAATGGATTAGATACAGAAGGGAAGAACAATCTCATTGAAGGTCAGTAGATCCCTGATAGACAGCTGATAGTTAACTGTATATGTCACTAGTTAACCAGAACAAGTCCTCAATGGACTATACTCAGCTATAAAAAAAGAACATATTTGAGTCCGTTCTAATGAGGTGGATGAAACTGGAGCCTCTTATACAGAAGGAAGTAAGTCAGGAGGAGAAACACCAATACAGTATATTAATGCATATATATGGAACTTAGAAAGATGGTAATGATTACCCTATGTATAAGATAGCATTAAGAGACACAGATGTAAAGAACAGACTTTTGGATTCCGTGGGAGAAGGTGAGGGTGGGATGATTTGAAGGAATAGCATTGAAACATGTATATTACCATATGTAAAATAGATGACCAGTCCAAGTTCAATGCATGAAGCAGGGCACTCAAAGCTGGTGCTCTGGGACTACCCAGAGGGATGGGGTGGGGAGGCAGCTGGGAGGGGTGTTCAGGATGAGGGGACACATGTACACCCATGGCTAATTCATGTCAATGTATGGCAAAAACCACCACAATATTGAAAGGTAATTAGTCTCCAATTAAAATAAGTAAATTAATTTAAAAAGAAGATGATCATACGATTTCTATCCTTCATTTTGTTAATGTATCACATGGATCAGTTTATGGATGTAAAATCATCCTGACATCCCTGAAATGAATACCATTTGCTCATGATCATGATTTTTAATGTTAACTTCAGTTTTCTAATATTTTATTGAGAATTTTCACATCTATGTTCATCAAGGTTTTTGGCTGATAATGTTATTTTGCATTGTCCTTGTCCAGTTATGTAATCCTTCCCATAAAATGAGTTTGAATATATTCCTTCTTCAATTTTTTGGAGTGGGTTGCCATTGCCTTCTCCAAATTTGAGAACAACAGGTATTAAATCTTCTTGTATGTTTTTGTAGAATTCACCTGTAAAGTACTCTGGACCTGGTATTATGAGGTACAAGATTTTTATTATTATTATTATTATTATTGATTTAATTTCATTGCTAGTAATTGGTCTATTCAACTTTTCTATTTCTTTATGACTCAGCCTGGAGAGATTGTATGATTCTAGGAATTTATTCATTTCCTCCAGGCAATTTATTGGCATTTAATTGTTCATAGTATTCTCTGATAATCCGTAGTATTTCTTTAGTACCAGTTGTAATTTCTGCCTTTTAACTTCTGGTTTTATTTATTTAGGGAGTCTTTTTGTCTTGGTGAATCTGGCTAAAGGCTTTGCTTGCTTGTTTGTTTATATTTTCAAAGAATCAGCTGTTCGTTTCATTGATTTTTTTAAGTTTCTTTTTTATTTATTCCCACTTGACATATATAATTTCCTTTTACCAATTTTGGTCTTTGTTTATTCTTTTTCTAGTTTCTTTAAATATACATTTAGATTTTTATTTGAGAATTTTTGCTTTCCTGTGGTAGGTCTGTATAGTCACTATAAACTTCTTAAAACTGCTTTTGCTGTGTCCTATCAGTTCAGTTCAGTTCAGTTCAGTCACTCAGTTGTATCTGACTCTTTGCTACCCCATGGACTACAGCACACCAGGCCTCCCTGTCCATCACCAACTCCCGGAGTTTACCCAAACTCATGTACATTGAGTCAGTGATGCCATCCAATTCTCTTATCCTCTGCTGGCCCCTTCTCCTCCTGCCTTCAATCTTTCCCAGCATCAGGATGTTTTCAAATGAGTCAGTGCTTTGCATCAGGTGGCCAAAGTATTGGAGTTTCAGCTTCAACATCCGTCCTTCCAATGAACACTCAGGATTGATCTCCTTTAGGATGGACTGGTTGGATCTCCTTGCAGTCCAAGGGACTCTCAAGAGTCTTCTCCAACACCACAGTTCAAAAGCATCAATTCTTCAGCGCTCAGCTTTCTCTATAGTCCAACTCTCACATCCATACATGACTACTGGAAAAACCATAGCCTTGACTAGACAGACCTTTGTTGGCAAAGTAATGTCTCTGCTTTTTAATATGCTATTTATGTTGGTCATAACTTTCCTTCCAAGGAGTAAGCGTCTTTTAATTTCATGGCTGCAGTTACCATCTGTGGGGATTTTGGAGCCCAGAAAAATAAAGTCAGCCACTGTTTCCACTGTTCCCCCATTATTTGCCATGAAGTGATGGGACCAGATGCTATGATCTTCGTTTTCTGAATTTTGAGCTTTAAGCCAACTTTTTCGCTCTCCTCTTTCACTTTCATCAAGAGGCTGTTTAGTTCCTCATCACTTTCTGCCATAAGTGTGGTGTCATCTGCATATCTGAGGTTATTTATATTTCTCCTGGTAATCTTGATTCCAGCTTGTGCTTCATCCACCCCAGCATTTCTCATGAGGTACTCTGCATATAAGTTAAATAAGCGGGGTGACCATATACAGCCTTGACGTACTTCTTAGATTTTAAAACTTTCATTTGTCTTGAGGTATTTTCTCATTTCCTCTTTGATGTCTTCATTTACCCACTGCTCATATGTTTGTTCTTTCCCCATTTTTCTTCCTGTAATTGATTCCTCGTTTTATATCATTGTGGTTCGAAACATATGCTTGGTATAATTTCTATCTTTTAAATTTGTTGAGACTTGTTTTGTGGCCGAGCATATGGATCTATCCTGGAGAATGTGTCTTCCATTTTTTTTGGATGGAATGTTCTGAAGGTATCTATTAAGTGCAACTGGTCTAATATATCATTTAAAGCCAGTGATTCCTTATTTATATTCTGTTGGGTTGATCTGTCTGTTGATGTAAGAGGTGTTAAAAGTTCCCTCCTATTATTGTATTATTGTCAGTTTCTCCCTTTGAAACTATTAATGTTTGCTTTATACATTTAGGTGCCTCTTTATTAGGTACATATATGTTGGCAAATGTTATATCCTCTTCTTGTATTAATTCCTTTCTCATTATATAATGCCTTTATTTATCTTTTGTTATAGGTTTTTAATGTTTGTTTTACACTGGAGCATATTAACAATTTTCTATTAGCTTCTAGTGTACAGCAAAGTGATTCAGATATACATATACATGTATCTATTCTTTTCAATTTCTTTTTTCATTTAGGTTATTACAGATTATTGAGCAGAGTTTCCTGTGCTATGCAGTAGGTCCTTGTTGGTTACCTATTTTAAATATAGTAGTGCGTACATGTCAATCCCAAACTACACTTTGTTTTAAAGTCTATTTTATCTGATACCAGTGAGTACTCCTACCCCAGCTTTCTTGTCACTGCCATGCACATGAATTATCTTTTCCATCCCCTCACTTGCAGCCGGTGTGCACCTAGCTCTGAATTGAATTTCTTTTAAGCATCAGATAGAAAGGCCTTGTTTTTGTGTATTACCAAATGTGGAACAGATTGCCAGCCCACGTTCAATGGATGAGACAGGGCACTCAGGGCCGGTGCACTGGGATGACCCTGAGGGATGGGATGGGGAAGGAGGTAGGAGGGGGCTTCAAGATGGGGAATACATATACACCATGGCTGATTCATGTCAATGTACGGCAAAACCCACAATACTGTAAAGTAATCAGCCTCCATTAAAATTAATTAATTAATTAAAAAGAAAAGCCTTGTTTTCTTTCCCAATCCACCACCCTATGATCAGAGGAGTTAGTCCAGTTGATATTTAAAGTAATTTTTGATAGTTAGGTATTTATTGCCATTTTGTACTTCTTTTCCAGATATTTTCATAACTCTTCTCTGTTCTATTCTGTTCTGTTAGTTTCTTCCCTTGTGGTTTGATGATTTTCTTCAGTGGTATGTTTATGTTCTTTTCTCTCTAGTTTTTGTATATTTATTGTAGATTTGTAGTTACAGTGGGATTCATATATGTTGACCTGTAACTATATCTACTTGTTTTGAACTGGTAGTTATTTAAGTTCAAGCCCATTTGAGAAGACACATTTTTTACTCCCCTTACCCACATTTTGTGCCTTTTTGTTATATTTTACATCTTCATGTTTACCCCTTAACTGTTTCTTTTAGTTATAGTTGGTTTTATAATTTTTGTCTTTTAATCTTAGTACCACAACTTTTACTATATGTTGGCCTTAACTAGTAGGGGTTTTATTTTCTGATTGTTGTTGTTTAGTGACAAAGTCACATCAAAATCTTTTGCAACCCCATGGGCTGTAGCCCACCTGGCCGCTCTGCCCATGGGATTTCCCAGTCAAGAATACTAGAGTGGGTTGCCATTTCTTTCTTCAGGGGATCTTCCTGGAGATTTTCTGGATCCTTCCTGACCCAAGGATTGAACCTGCATTTCCTGCATTGGCAGGCAAATTCTTTACCACTGAGCTACCTGGGAAGCCCAGAGAATGAGCTACTGGGCTAATAATTAATAAAGGCCTATGAGGGCAGGCGAAGAGCAGCTGAGAAACATAGTCATGGGATAAGAAAAGAGGCAACACTGTTCATTTCTTCATTTTTCCTCTGAACAGGACCTCTGCATAGGAGGTATGAATGAAGTTATAGAGCTGCCTGGCACTCAAAATGCATTCCCCAGCATGCTTGCCAGCTTGTCAAGGGACAGGCTTGCTAATTTGGCAATGTTCTTAATGTGGTACATCAAGGAGTGACAGTTTTTGGCATTACCCCTGGAATTTTTAACAAGAAGTCCTGAGGAACAGAGTTAAACCTCTCTGTCTCAGAGAGGGTCTCAAAAGCAGCAGCCACAATCATGGCCATTGCAGCTTCCGGTTGTGACCTGTTCTGATTCAACTCCTCAAACAACTGGGGGGTTGGGGGGAGGCAGGAGAAGAGGTGTGCTGAGGATAGGGAGCCAGCATGAGGAGGGTGAGCTTGAGGCTGATGTACATTGCCAGAGACATCCTGATGGAAGACACCTCGGGACATGAGAGAGAAAGGCTTAGTGAGGTCCAACTCGATCAAAAGTACCTGCTTCTTGTAGTAGCAGATGTACCGGCTGTAGAGGCAGCAGTTGTTCAAAAAGCCGATCAGATCACCGATGCCCTTGCACTTCTTGCACATTTCCCGTGTCAGGATGTAGTCTCCGACTTCTAGATCATTGGCTTGATGTCACTGCCCTGACAATGGATCAAAGATGGGAGTTCATGTCAAAAGTCCTGCATATCCACAATACTCTGCTGAGTACCATTCTGCTTCTGGCCACCAGCTTTGTACAGGTCCGGTGGAAGCATCTGCAAACACACAGCCTCTCATGAGGTAGACATTTGCTTTCGGTTGCAGCCTTTACTTTTTCACTTACAGAAGACCCTTCAACATATCTTGTAAGGTTGGTTCAGTATTAATGAACTCCTGGTATTTTGTTCTCTGAGAAGTTCTTTATCTTTCCTTCAATTATTAATGATAACCTGGGTAGGTGCAGGGTTTTCTCTCTCAGCACTTTAAATATATAATGCACTACTTTCAAGCCTGCAAAGATTCTGCAGAAAATTCAGCTAGTAGTCTTACGGGGATTCTCTTGAATATGACCCATTGTCTTTATCTTGCTGCCTTTAGAATTCTGTCTTTAACTTTTACGATTTTAATTATGATATGTCTTGGTGTGAATCTGTTTGAGTTCATTTTCTTTGATACTCTCTGTGCATCCTGCATTTGATAACTGTTTCAGCCATCATTTCAACAAATAATTTGCAACCCTCTTCTCTCTTCTTTTCCTGAGACCTATATTCTCTCTTCTTTTCCGGAGACCTTTATAATGTGAATATAAGTAGGCTTGATGTTGTCCCAAAAACCCCATTAAACTGTTTTCTTTTTTGTTTGTCATTTTTCTTTTTGCTGCTCTGAAAAGAGCAGACTGAAAGCAACAAGGAAAACAAAGGAATTGTAAAAGATAGTTGTGGGGAAATAGCAATTAGCCAAGATGGTGTCAGTCAGGCTCTTTCAGCCCACTTCCTCTTGTTCATGCTCCACATTCTATAAACAATGACTTTGCATGGTTATATAACAGCTGAAGTTACTTACAGCACTGTACATGCACATCAGGATATACTCACTTGGCCATGGGCCACTTTTGTTCTATAAACCTATATAAGCCTCACCTGAGAAGCCCTGCTGCTGCTGCTGCACCAGTCAGGAGAGAAAAAACATGTTTGTAGTTCCTACAGTTCCTTGCATTTTTTTCCAGCTTCACTGCTTTTTTTACTTAAAAAAAAAAAAAAAAGAGGCAGTGGTTGGGAGAAATATGCTCTGAAGTGTGTAATAACCATCACTCTATGGTGACCTCAAAATTCTCCAAGAAAATTGCTCCTCCAAAAACAAGAACTAAATTATAAGTCTAATCCACATGGAAGAAGTATAGTGGTTGGAAGTTATCACTCATGGTGTCATTAATGAAGAAAAAAAAAAGAGTAAACAAACAGAAATCTATAAACTATCAGAAAGTTGAAGTAACAGGGCAAACCACCACCCCAAATCCAGGAGACAGGTGAACACAGAGAATCACAGCTTCCTTAGGAGCAGAAGCTGCAGCTAGAGCCTCATCAGAACACTTGAAGAAAAATAGACCGGTTCCGGGAGATTAAGCACGTGCTAACTTAAGAGATAAAGGTTCCTGGAGGCTCACCCCTACGAGATTCCTCATAGTTTCATGAGGTTTACTTCCAGCATCCCCACCAGATTCTCATGGTGAAGATCAGGGGGTAAAAAACACACCCTTATGCTTCAGCAGTGAGAAGGGAAAATAATCATCCTTTGATAAGCACAGAGAGCTCTGTTCTTAACAGCCAGCTCTCAAGGAAAACTATTAACCAACCTGGGGAAGGATCCAAGGAAAAGAAAAACGAATACAGTATTGTAAAGCAAAACAAACTAAAAAATAAAAATTAATTACAATGAAAAAAAAAAAAAAGGTGCCCAAGAACAAAAGCTCACTAGAAGACTGAGACTTAATCATAGGACCACAGCATGCTTCCACTCCCACACCCCTTACCACCATATCAATAGAGCTGGAGGATTTCAAGGGTTACAGCTGAGAAACCAGCAGCCCTCAGTCCCTATTTAGGAAGTCAGCTCTAAGAAAACAAAAACAACAGAGGAAACAAAAACAGGGGCACAAAGGGAAATTTTAACCTCTGACGCCATAGCGACAGCAAACATTAAACATTGCCTAACACCTAGTAAGATCAACATAAAACCTCCACTACGCCCTATTTACCTCAGTTCCTTTTATTTGATACCTTGTGTCTGGACTTCAACAATAGAACTGGTAATAATAAAAATTCAAAAATTTTACAAAACCAAAACTAGTGACCAGAATACATACAATTTTGTGAGATGTAGCTATTTTCTTTTATTAGGGAAAAAATAAAACTTAAAAAGTAATAAATTACCAATTTAATCACAGAATAATAGACTATACAAGGAAAGAATAAAGAAAATGCATGTAATAAATTGAATAACTGCATCAAAAGACTAAATTAAATTAATTTAAATTAATTAACTCTGATTAAATTAATAAGAGTTAGAAATTGTTCATTGGACAGGGCTGTGGCATGACTGATCAAAAATAAACTTAAATCATGCTAATAATGAGAAGAGCAAGTGATTACAGATGTTGCAAACTGAATTATAAAAGGACCCTCTGTTTCTGATATTGATGTACCAGGTATTTAGACCAACTATCTTACTAAGAACAACCAGAAGCTAGACACTTATTTTAAAACAACATTTACTGAAGGTATTAATGTCCTAAAATAGCTGTGAAGAATTTCTAGGCCAAGATCCAGGAATACTTAATCTGTATTTACAGATTTAAAATGGCTGATAACATTGATAGGGTTAACAACTCTTAGCCCAAATGGCTCTTGAGGTTATACCACTTTTGGATAGCTCTTTTTTTGGTATCATTAGGGTGGAATTATGTCAATAAAGTGCTGTAGACAGAAGTTATAGAGAAGTAAGGAGACAGGTAACCTTCCTTCTTAGCCTGTCAATTAATAATACAGAAGTAGATGCTTTTAAAGAGCTTGCCAAGTTCACTTTTTTCCCAGGAGTTTTTGACTGGATATTTGAAGGATCTTCAAAAATCTTTACTGCAGAGGTCACTTTCCTGAAGTTTAACTTGTTGCCTTAAAAACTGTGCTCTCCCCCAAATTCACTGATGTTACAAAAATGCCCCAATTATATTAGATTTTGTAAGACCCAGACTTGGAGATGGGGTGGAGGTATGTGTTATAGGGTGGGGCCAGTGTGGAGGTTGGTGGAGGATATCATTTATAATGAGTCAGGACACAAGCAACATAAACTTCAACTTTCCAAGAATCCAAGCAGTGAAAGAATAGACAGAAGAACTGTGGAGTGAGAGAATTACTGAAGTTTCTTGAATTTTGCAGAATATAATTAAGTAACAGGAAGCATTTTGGAAGAACACTGGATGAATCAGGGGAAAGAAGCTTATTACAGATTTGAATAATGGAATTATGATAATGAAGAGGTAGAGAAGGAAATGTCAACCCACTCAGTATTCCTGCCTGGGAAATCCCATGGACAGAGGAGCCTGGTGGGCTACATGGGGTCACAAAAGAGTTGGACATGACTTAGCAACTAAACAACAAAAACAATGAAGAGGTAGAGGGTGTAGCCTTTCCCTTCTCCAGGTGATCTTCCCAACCCAGGGATCGAACCCAGATTGCAGGCAGATTCTTTACCAGCTAAGCCACAAGGGAAGCCTGGTTAGAATGTTATCGCGTAGTTAAAGCTCCATCAGGGAGAGCTTTAAACTACCTGTTTTAAAGAGCTTGACACCTTGTCAGCAGCATTTAATAAAGTATTCATATAGGTAGTCAAAACACAGTATAATGATATGAAAACATTGAATTGGGAGCACATGAACCTAAGTCATCAGAAATTCTAACTTGAAAATTAATTCAAAATAAAAATGGAAAATAAGTGGTCAAAAGTTAAAAGGTTCCCAGATTTGAAGCTGAGGACACAGGGGTAATGATACTTCCCAGGCCCTTAAATATCAATTCATCTAGCAAATGGTACAGAAATTTCCAGGGAAAATCTGAGACTATTCTAGACCTTCCAGGCCACTTCCCATGGACATAGCCTCACAAGGGAGTCTTGGAATGGACTGGTATAGTAGTACCCCCAGGGATCCAGTTAAAATGGTAAGACTTCAAGATAAGATAGTTGGCCTTATTACACTTGGCTCCCAACAGTAACCAGGTCGAAGCTCATGCCTACCTCTGTGTGTTTGTGTATGTGTTTGTAAATGTGTGTGTGTGTGTGTCCAAGGAACCCATACTCCCTACCCTATAAAAAAGAAGCTGGTTTGCAGCAGAACTCACTAGATCCTCACTCTGTGCCTGTGGATCCCTCCTCTGGGCCTGATCAGCAGAGCCAATGTCATCACCAGGGTGTGCCGAAGTCAAGGGAGAAGGTCAGTAAATCTGCTCACTTCTTCAGTGAAAACTGACTCTGACTCTGTTTACTCATCAAAGACAAACAGCTCTGACTCCCTCAGCAACCACCTGCGTTTAGATCACACCAAGATTCTGCACACTGTGACCACTAGGGAGATGTCACAGATCTTGACTCCGCTAACCTCCACCCTGATCCATGTCTCTCCTCTTTAGATGTCTTAACTCTGTTTCTACTTTTCCATCACTCTGCAGCAAGACTGTTATCTGGATCTCTCCTTCAAGTTTCTATCAGGCTCTCAGAAACTGCCCACCTGCCCTCCTTGCTCTGCGGAGGAGCAAATGGCTTGGAATATTAGACGGGGTCAGTCTGACTGGCACAGGCCTGACTCCATTGTTGCTCAGAAGGATATAATCCAGAAGGTCAATCTCTCATGCCCTAGAGAGGGCAGACTCCAAATATCTGGCTGTTTAGTTCTGATTCCACACCATCATGTAAACATGCCCAATCTGCCTAGTTAGCCTCGCACTCTGTTTTCCACGTTTGGCTTTTTTTATTTTTTCTTCTGTGTGTGTGTGTGTGCAACACACTTCCTGTGCGGGTGTGTAACACACTCTCTATGTAGGGTGGGGTTGGTTCTTAGTGTCTGTGTATGTTGATGTACTTCTCTGTATTCCTCCCCGAAAAGCCTGGGCATTCATCACATTTGAACATATAAATCATCTTATCACATGTTCACACTCTTTTCCTGTCTCCAATTTAGTCTCTCTAATTCTCTCTTTGGCTTGAACACTTTTCTTTATTATTTGTTTGGTAAGAGTGGGATCTCCTCTGTCTTTAAGATTACTTTTACTTATGCATTTATGTCTCTCAACCTTACTCTTTATGTTTATGTGTGTTAGTATTTTCTATTTATCTGGCATTTTTCTGTCTTATTCCCTGGAGAGAGAGAGGCTTAGAAGTGACTCAAGGATGATCCTCTTTTAGAGACTGTAATACAGAGTCGCGGTCCATATTTTTGCAGTACTTCTGGGAGCCAGATGAAGAGAGGTAGGACTTAAATATATCAGGGGGAAAAAACTGAGTTCGATGAAAAGGCCCTCGTAACAGGAAAGAACCATTAGGATGGATCATAAAGCGTGAATGAGATCCTCACCTCTCTCCAGGTTTCTGCAGGACCAGTTTGGCTACCTCTTGGGATGCTGGCCAAGTGTTTACAGTATTCCCTTTACATGTGAAGTGAAATCACAGGGACAGGGAGAGAAAACAGAGCTCACTACTAATGTTTATTTATTTGTTCAATCTATGCTGGCCACTAATTATATATTATTAGTTAATTTTCATTTTGTAGGAGAAAAAAACTTGAGACTCAATAGCCAACTCCACACAATAGTAAGTGACAGTGCTAAGGTTGAATTTCAGGTATGCCTGCCTTCAAAGTCTCTGTACTTTGCCACCTGACATACTGTTTCTCTCTAAAGTGATGAGACCAGGTTCCAGGCATGGTTTTTTATTCTTGAAATACATAACTGTTCACCTCTTAAAATCATTTATTTCTTAGTCCAGGAATCTCCCTGGGTTTCAGTCTTTTTCTTTTATCCTATTGGTACACATTTCTTTGTCACTGTTACTGTCTCTCTGTCTCTCATTCCCCTCACTTTTTCTCTCTCTTTATTCTTTTTTCTAAGATTTTTAGAGTCATTGAAATTTTTTCATGCATTTTAAATTGCAAAATAGCTCAGGTTAACTAATGCCATAGAATAGCTAAAGTTATCCAGTCCATTGATGTTCAATAATTCTCCTTGATTACTAAGTTCTCCTCTCAGTTTCATATTCATTTGCCTTTGGACATATACAAAGAACTTGAATATTCAGAGCAAAATCATTATGGATACTTTTGCATATCATTTCCTGTCTTGTTTCCTTGGTTACCTAGTTGTTTTACTCTTTGTTTAAGTATCTATATTGAAAGTAACTGTGAGAAGGGAGAGGAGAAAGAAGTCTAGTCTCCGTTTAGGACTCAGCTGGAGGATGAATAGGAATGATAGAAGGAAACTAAGTCTCAAGAGGTGGAAAGAAGTACAATATGGAGTTAAAACCTCAGCTATAAAATGAAATTGAGGTTATTTTCAGCATTTCCATTATTTATGGTGTCTCCCATTAGTGCTGATCAACAGAAAGGGTCTTCTGGGAGAGTTGGTGACTTACATTTACCTTTTGGATGTCGCAGCGATCTGAGTCATCACAGACATCTGAAATGCCCAGCCATGGCATATTTATAACACCGGTCCAGGCCAGGCCATCGTCAAAGGAGGCAGGTACTTCAGAGTTCCTGTTTCAGAACGGTATGGATAAATTGAAGCAGATTCAGTAGCACGGAGGAGGATGAAGCAAAAGAAAGCAGAAGACTGAGAGCAACAAAAGAATTTAGAACATTTCTACAATTTACACAAATGAATGAATCTCTGTGGCAAGCCAATTACTGGCAATACCCTATGAAGAGCAAAGTGTCCATCTTGCTAAGAAAAGGGAAATGGGAAGAAACTTAAAATAGAAAAAGGGGGAAAACAGGTAGGCCTATAGAAACACTTCTGAAGTATTTTCTAATACATTGGCATGACTGCTAAGTTGTAACTGAGATGGCAACAGAGGCCTCCAGGGACTCACACTAATGATTAATTGTCCTTCTATAAAAGCCATCTATCTACACGTTTCCTCAAAATACCTTTCCAGCCATGGATCCATATGCTTTTGTCTACACGACTTTATTAGGTAATACATGGCAAAATTGTATTTCCTATGGGCTGCCAATTTTATTCCTAATTTCCTCAAAGTTCATGTAGATGTGTTAGTGAAAATCATGGAGTTCCAGAATTACATCTCACATGCTAAAATCTTTTAAAATGCCATAATTCCAAGGCATTCTGAATACTATGTGAAACCAGCAAGAAAAACAATTATTCTTTTCTGACCATTTAAGGATTTGGTAAAGGCCTGGCCCTTACCAAATCACAGGGTCAGTGCAATAGGATGAAGGGTCAGAGAGGCCTGCAGTGCAGGGGCTCTGCTCTTACAAGAGTTTTCTAGTTTCTCTCCGTTTTGCTCCCAGTGAACATACCCACTATTATTTCCCCTCCTTCTGACATCCCTACTATGAGATACTACCCAACTGGGTACAACTATTTGGTTCTCTGCCTATACAGATGGGCAGTAAACTCTTCCAACCAACCAGACAATTGTGCATTCTTTCTGATCTCTAGTTGTGGATGAAGGGGAGTCTCCCTAACATTCGATATAGATCTCAGTTGCCTTTCTTTCTTAAGAGGGCTAATTCAGGGCTCATCCCACGTAGATTTCTGACTTGTCATCACGTCTGTATTTTTGAATGATAAATGACCCTATTTTTCTTTTTTAAGTTGATTTCTAATTTATATTAGTTTTACTGTTTAGTAAAAAGGTATATGTTCTCTCATTCTTAGTTAACAAAGAGAAATTGATTGGCCACTTTAGGGTGAACTACACATTTTCTGAGCTGGAATCAGGGGGGCAGATACCTTTGTCTTCTTCCTGAAGGCTTCCTTTCATCTAATCTTATTTGATTAGGAGAATTTTCAGAGATGGAAGAAGGAATACAAGTCTTATAAATCTTAAGGGCTGGTTTTTAGTTCTCAACTTTGAAATGCAAGGGAAATTTTCACTGAGTCCTCAAATAAACCCCAATGAGTTCACATTTTTTATTGTATATAATTGATTTCAAAATTATTATGTATTGTCCATTATGGAATTTGGTACCTCCACCCTATTCATACATTGTCAAATTTGGAGCAGAAATTTTTATCTTCCCTAATAAAGATTGAACAGAAAGTTCTTTTCATCTATCTGTCCTTTATATAACAATAATGACACCTCCCCTAATAATTCAGTTTACTATAAGAACATCTTTTATGGCTACTTTTGCCTTTAAGTCTTCTCAAAGTTTAGTTATAATTTCAACTTTGTATGTAATCTGAAATATTTTGGGCTTAACTTAGGTTCTCACTTAGTGACTATTTTTTCTTTTACAAAGATGCCTTTATCCAAGAACATTTTTTAATATGTCAGTCATTAGCAAATATTTTTCTTACACCTGATATTTTTTTCTTCTTGTGCACATTTTTCCCAAGTATTTTATTATTTCATTACTCTTCAGAGGCCCCAGTATTTTATTGAAGCCCCATTAGAGCTCTTAATTGCCTTGTACTATATAATATTAAACTTGTAAAATATTACTGCCATCAACTATACTGTGTACTCTACCAGAATTTAATGAAAGTGAAAAGTGAAAGTGTTAGTCACTCAGTCATGTCCTACTCTTTGTGACCCCATGGACTGTAGCCTCCCAGGCTCCCCTGTCCATGGAATTCTCCCGGAAAGAATACTGGAGTGGGTAGCCATAGAGTCATAGCCATTCCCTTCTCCAAATGATCTTCCTGACGCAGGAATCAAACCTGGGTCTCCTGTATTGTGGGCAGATTCTTTACCATTTGAGCCACCAGGGAAGCCCAAAGTCATATCACTGTTTAAGTGTCTGAGCTTGTGGGACAGGAAGTTCCTTTAGCTACCATTTCTGGTTTTCCTAACCTTGAAAGAAATTGAAAACCACTGCCCGCCATAGCAATACTCCCAGGCTGGACCTTCTCAAGTGCCTTGAAGCTCCATTTTAGTGTTGTTATTGTTTCACCACCTCCTCCCGATTCCACTTCCAATAAAAAAAAAAATTAGTATTTTCTCTGGGTAAGATCTGGTTACTCATATGGCCAGAGGCACTGCCTCCCTGGTGATTCAGAATGTCATTTTCGAAACCTATGTCATTAATGAGCTATTTAGTTACTTATTGCACTTTCTTCCCCATCCCAACTCAGTTGTCTGTGTTCTTAGGTCAGTTTATTCTCTCTTATTTGTGATGGAAATATTGGAGTATAGGTCTGGAGAAAATCAACAAGGAGGCTTCTCAGGTAGTATTACTGTTTTAGGCCTTAGGCTACTGAGTGACTCGGGAAAACAAATAAAAGCTTAACATGTGGTCTACCTCAAACATGACAGCTAGGATATCTCCCACACAAGGGTTGGGAGCCAAAGCCCCAGCTAATAATAAACTACTTGCCTTGAATTCTTTGAGATATCTTGGGGATATCTATAGTCTACCTCAAGTTCATTGGCGCTGGAACTGGGTGCTCAACCATTGCTCAATCACTCTCCATAGGAGATAGTTCTTAAAATTTTATATTGGGGTATAGCTGATTAACAATGTTATGATAGTTTCAAGTGAGCAGTGAAGGGACTCAGCGACACATATACATGTATCCATTCTCTCCCAAATTCCCTTTGCATCCAGGCTGTCATATAACATTGAGCAGAGTCCCATATGCTATATAGTATATCCTTGTTGGTTATCCATTTTAAACAGAGCAGTGTGTACACGCAGTCCCAAACTACCTAATTGTCCTTCCCCCTCATCCTTTCCCCTAGCAACCATAAGCTCATCATAGGAGTCACTTTTGAGGAAACAAACAATTCTGTGAGATAAAAGAGTACTTTCATGTTCAGTTTAAAGAAGAGAAGCCTATGGGAATTTAATGACTCCAAATCTCTAAATCACAAGTTTTTTCAGCTGTTGTGAGTTTCAGCTACCTTTTAGAAGTTGACTGAACTGTGAACTCACCAAGAAAAAAGGCTCTTGCACACACAACTTTTCCTACAACATTTCAGACATGCACAGACACTATGAAACATATCTAGCTAGCGGTCCATGAATCCTAGGATAAATGTATCTACCGCAAAGATTTTTCATCTGTAAAAATGATGCATTTTTGCTTTGAGGTCACGAAATGTTGTATTTAATCCAAAAAATATTAAATTATAGTATACAAAAGAGGAACCATATTTCAAGCTGTGTAGGATTAAAATTGCTAGAGGCACATTTTCTTTAAAGAAGCCTCACAGAGTCTGAAGTTCTTTCTAAGAGGAGAGTTTACATGATTTTAAATAAGGCTGGTGGGTCCCTCTTTACAACTTAAGTGAGACAACCTCATCCCTAAAAGAAACATACTTCACAGAATATATAAGCAATATATTGCTATATTATATTTTCTCTTCCTAGGTCATAGCATGCTAGGAAGGCAACAGTTATATTGTGGCTAAATGCTGAATTATTCAAAAGGGACCTAGTCCTCTTCAAGAGATATGACAGGAACCAGAATCTTATTTCACAATAATACATTTTCCCATCAGTCTAGTCTACAGTAGCACACTTTGTTCATTGTGCTCCTGTGGTCAAGGAATATAAACTTAACACACCAGCACTGTTTTTTGAGAATTCAGTATATGTGTATCAGAAGAATTCTTCTCTCTCAGGATCTGCCCAACACCATTATGGCTCAGTATCTTTTGTTTTGGCCAAAGCTTTATCATACTTCTTTGTTTGTAATTTTATTTCTATATATGGATAATGTTACAGTAATAATCTATTGGGACTTGAGAAGGTCCAGGAAATAACACTACTCTTTCTCATCATTTCTTTTTTTTTTTTTTTGTATTTATTTTACTTTACAATATTGTATTGGTTTTGCTATACATCAACATGAATCCGCCACAGGTGTACATGTGTTCCCAATCCTGAACCCCCCTCCCACCTCCTTCCCCATACCATCCCTCTAGGTCATCCCAGTGCACCAGCCCCAAGCATCCTGTATCCTGCATCGAACCTAGACTGGAGATTCGTTTCTTATATGATATTATCAATTGAGAAATGAGTCTGCAAATGGAGGATAAAATCTCAATTTTCTTTATAACAAAGTAGAAATTTTAGCAATTGGACCTCCTAAGGCAGAAGCAATGGCACCCCACTCCAGTATTCTTGCCTGGAGAATCCATGGATGGAGGAGCCTGATGGGCTGCAGTCCATGGGGTCACTAAGAGTCAGACATGACTGGGTGACTTCATTTTCACTTTTCACTTTCATGCATTGGAGAAGGAAATGGCAACCCACTCCAGTGTTCTTGCCTGGAGAATCCCAAGGATGGAAGAGCCTGGTGGGTTGCCATCTATGTGGTTGCACCGAGTCGGACACGACTGAAGTCACTTAGCAAGCAAGCAAGCAAGCAATACAGAAGCACAGAGTTAGACTTTTTCCCCTATAAATGGCAGCACAGTACACCATCAGAGCCTCCCCAAACAAGGGTAAGCCTTCTCTGAGAAAAGCCACTCATTCCCAAGGGGAGGCTAGAGGAAAGAGAGAGACACATGTGCTCAGCTTCCTTCTAAAATCACAAATCAAGTAAGCTACTCAACCTCCCAGGAGATAGTGTGAATGAAGGCGAAGGGAAGGGTAAGGAGTGTGGTGCTGCTTCATTCCCGTTCCTGTGGAAGGAAACATCAGGAACATGCAGGCAGTTATTCCCTACCCTACACACCCCTAACAGTATCTAGCTTTGTGTTCTCTTGTCTCAAGTCTGGTTAACCAGAGGGGGGTATATTAAGACAGTCTCTCTTTTTACTTTGATGTGGCTGCTCCTCCAATGCAAATCATTGCTCTGTTGAAAGGCTCTTAGAGCTTTGCTTGCAGACAGTTCTAAAATGGATCAGAACTGTGAGTTAACAAAATCAAATCTGAGGTCAAACTAGACCACAACTGAAAATTCATTTTCTACTCTTTTCTCCTTAACAAACTGTGTTTTAGCTGCAGTGGTTCTTCAATGGGATTAAAAATGACAGAGGTTCTTCAATGAGATTAAATTGTATTCTTAAAATATAATAATAAATCAGAGAGTCAAATGTTATGATATATGTGAACGACTTTATAAAATACTGTTAATTTAAATGAAATTACAGACTCCCCGTTATTTAAATAAGAAACCCAAGGAGTCATGGGTAGTTACTGATTTTATCTCTAAGCACTTGGCAGAAGAAAATCCCATGACTAACAAATGTCATAAGTATATAGACCTTTCAGAAAACAGAGATATCAACTTAAATAACACTATGGCCATAATTAAGACCACCAATAAAAATTATATTTTAGGGGTTTGAAATTAGCTTTATAGCACATAGAAACAATTTCTAATGCCTAGTCTTAGAAGAATCTTTGTCAGAAATAATATTTGCAAGGACATGTTTTATATTACAGAATAATGTTAGCTTATCTGAAGCTCTAGGAGAATGAATGTTTTCTTATTTTCTTGCTGATATTTCTTCAGCTAACAGATAGGAGAGCATTATGATTTTCAAGTCATGGTGCTGAAATTCAATTAGTTAGCACAGAGACAAAGTTTAAAATCCTGAAGAAGGTAAAAATATACTCTATAACAAAGGTGGAGGCAAAATAAGGTTATTGACAAATGGAATATGTGACATGTAAGACTGAATACCTATTCTATAAAGTGCAGTACACACAACTTAATATTACTGTTTAATATTTAAGTAAACATTGATCACCCATGGTATAGATGACAGAGAACTAACAAGGTAATCACACAAAACTTCTCTTCCAAGTGGCCCACCAGGTCAGACCATCCTCCCTGGACAACTTCTTCAAACACCATGAGTTTCTCTGTTATTTGCCACAGTGATTCAGAGACAAACATGATTATCAGTCAAGCAACAGAATGAGGTAGGATGTGATTTTCAAGATATTGTCCCATTTACTTACACAAATGTTTAACTGGTTAACCCCTGATGGTAGTTAACAAGGCACTAGGTATCACAGAATATTCTCTCTAACAAAACAAGCCACAAATAAACATTTGTGCTCCTGTAGATCAGAATAATTCCATAAATTGAACTCCAGTTTCTTCTTAGTCAAGTCCACCTGTCTGAAATGTCGCTCACTTACTTCTCCTGCCCAGACTCTGACCTCAGCATCAAGTCCATGGGGGCCCAGGATTCAAAGACACTCTTGGATTAAATAGTCCACTCTGCCCCCCCATGACATTTCTGGGCCCTCAATATGAAAATGTCTAGGTTCAAGTTCTAGGGGATCATTCCAAAACAGAGATAATGGGAATGGCCTACTCCCCAAACTCTGCCTATACCTATCAAGAAACACCTACAGGGAACGCAAAGCTAAAAAACTGGCAGCAATGGCATGTATATCTTCTAAACTAAAGATAGGCAACATGAGAGATTTAAAGACATGGAGAGCAGAGGGGAATCCAACCAGAGGCAGCTCAATGACAGATACCCACCACCAAAGATGAGAAAGGAAGAAGGAAAAGACAAGAGAAGTAGAAATAAGTGGGAAAACTGGGTGAAAGGAAAACAGAGAGGGGAAATTGAGCGTGTGTAGAAAAGGAAGTGGAAGAAGAGGAAATGAAGGACTAAACGTTAAGAAGGAATATAATGTCTATAAGCATCTGAAAGGAGACGGGATCTATCAGATATATCCTAACTCCAAAACACGATTAAAAATTGGGAGAGATTTAATATGAACATAATGACTTCCTAAACATTACAGTGAGAATAGAGCATGCAAATTCTGAATGCTTGTTCTCTGATGATGGGAAAAAAAAAAAAAGATTTACTGCTATTAGTAAAGGGACAGATTGAAGTTGTCTGAAGATCTATTGAGAAATATTGAATCTGTGCCCTACTCAAAACTCCCCTGTTCTCACAGGATGATTGGATCCTTTCCACCCAATTATGTATAGCGCTAAATTCCTACCTAAGAAGGAAAACTGATAGGTACCATGCAAGAGCTCACAACCAGGCCCATCTCCAGCATGCACCACGTGGGTCATTAATGCAGCAGCAGCAAACACCGGGAGCCTGAGACTGGAAAGAAGTAGGATGACTGGGATGAGCTGAGCATGATGTTTCAAGTTATGCTAATCATTTTCACCTAAGAGATAATCCTGAGGATTAGCATGTTTTTATTTTCTCTAAAGGGGTTTCCCTGGTGGCTCAGATGGTAAAGAATCTGCCTGCAATGCAGGAGACCCAAGACCCTGATGATGGGGAAGATTGAGGACAGAAGGTGAAGGGGGCAACAGAGGATGAGATGGTTGGATGATATCACCAACTCAGTGGACATGAGTTTGAGCAAACTCTGGGAGATAGTGAAGGACAGGGAAGCCTGGCGTGCTGCAGTCCACGGGGTTGCAAAGAGTCAGACACCACTTAGTGACTGAACAACAACAATTTTCTCTAAAAATTCAACCCATTCATTGTTTTAAATAGGTAGCTTAGTTGGTAAATTATCTGCCTGCAATGCAGGAGACCCGGCTTCGATTCCTGGATCAGGAAGATCCCCTGGAGAAGGAAATGGCAACCCACTCCAGTATTCTTGCCTGGAAGAATCCCATGGACAGAGGAGCCTGACAGGTTATAGTCCACGGGATTGCAAGAGTCAAACACAACTTAGTGAGTAAACCACCACCCACCATACTTGAGCTTTTTTTCTCTTTTTAGAAAAATACATCTTCAAGTGTCGCAAGTGCATCCTTGATATAATCTTCTATGAACTAACATCCCTTCCTCTGAAATACTCCACTCCTCTGTTTGGCATGGGTTCTAGAAATCTATCTTTTTTTTCACCTCTGAATGCATTTTGACTAAAGGCTAATCTTTCAACACTGAGGATCCTGGAGCAGATACTGTACTTGACTTCAGCCTGATTAAACTACAATAAAATATAGCCACCACTTCCTTATTTTTAATGTTATGATTCCATGGATGCAGCCTATGGTGACCATGGTACTCTCACTGCCCCATACAGTGCCAATTACATTATGTTTCCTTAAGTTACAAAATATTTATCACAACTCACCCATCTTGTGCTATTATAGCTGTGTTTCTGGGATCAAGTGAGTATCTTGCATTACTCTACAGCTGTCTCTCTTGTGCTTTTCCTGTCCTTTGTCCTCAAGCACATCCAAGCCAGTGGACCTAAGGAATGGCAGCACTATGACAGAGTTTATCCTCGTGGGCTTTGAGCAGAGCTCCCCATCCACTCGGGCTTTGCTCTTCGCCCTCTTCCTAGCCCTCTACAGCCTTGCCATGGCCATGAATGACCTCATCATCTTCATCACCTGGACAGACCCCAGGCTCAACAGCCCCATGTACTTCTTCCTTGGCCACCTGTCCTTCCTGGATGTCTGCTTCATCACCACCACCATCCCACAGATGCTGATCCACCTGACAGTGAAGAACCATATTGTCTCCTTTGTCTCTTGCATGACCCAGAGGTACTTGGTCTTCTGTGTGGGTGTGGCTGAGTGCATCCTCTTGGCTTTCATGGCCTATGACCGTTATGTTGCCATCTGCCACCCACTGGCCTATGCCCAGATCATGAGCAGCAGGTCTGTGTGAGCCTGGTGAGTACAGCCTGGTCCTTTGGGCTGATCAATGGCATCTTGCTTGAGTATATGTCACTCCAGAATCCCTTCTGCAGAGACAACCACATAGAAAACTTCTTCTGTGAGGCCCCCATAGTGATTGCTCTCTCCTGTGGAGACGCCCAGTTTAGTCTGGGAGTCATCGTTGCCGATGCCATTGTGGTGCTGCTCAGCCATGGTGCTCATCGTCATCTCCTGTGCCCGCATCCTGGCCTCCATCCTGGGCAGGAACTCCTCCTCTGGTCGAGGCGAGACCTTCTCCGCTTGTGCCTCCCATCTGACCGTGGTCATCTTTTTCTACACCTCGGCCATGCTCTCTTACATGAACCCCCGCAGCACACACGGTCCTGACAAAGACGAGCCTTTCTCCCTCCTCTACACCATCATCTCCCCCATCTGCAACCCCGTCATCTACAGTTTCCAAAACAAAGAAATGAAGGGGGCCATGGCGAGGGCCCTTGGGAGGAGCAGCCTTTCCCGGGCAGAGTCTGTCCAGACGGAAGATGCTTGGAGGGGCAGCTTCCTCCTCCAGTCCTGAGAGTTGGATAACTTTCCTGCGCTGAGAGGCTCCAGGAAAGAGCATTCATAGATTTCTTTGCACCACCATCAGGCCTGGAAGTTCCTATTAATGTCTAATGCTCATCTATCTGATGTACCTTTAAACACTGTGTTCTCTTGGACCTTCTTCATGAGACTTGGAAATCTTCCTGCTGAGTAATTTTCTTCTAAGTTCTCACAACAGGATCTATAAACACATAAGTACACTTAATTCTATTTCATTTTCTTTGCATAGCACTTTTATATGCTCTTTCCAGCCTGAGTTCTGCCTAGGCATTTAGGAGTAAACGTTTTCTTTCAACTTAATCTGTTTTTTTTTTTTCCTCACACTTCACCCTCTCTTCCTGAATCTGACCTCATCCACTCTGCTCCTGTATGAGAAACAGTAGAGGAAGAAGTAAGTAAAAAGGAATCGGGGAGCAGGAATTGGGGAGCAGTTTTAGACATTAAGAAAAGTCAGCTAGAGAAAAAAAGAGAAATGAGGGGTCAGCAGCCTAAACTTCATCTTGTTTGCCTCCACTAGCCCATGAGGGAGAATCTGTGGTGGCATTAAATTATCAGCACTGCATCTGGTGTATGTTTCTGCTTCTCCATGTTGGGAAAGGGCAAGTAGGAGATGCCAGGTGTCACATGCCTTCTTCTAAGTCCTCCAGTTTCCTTAAATGCATGACTATCTGATATTTTCCATTATATCCAAGTAATATGTACCTCTATCAAGCTTCTCAGACTACCAGTTTCTCCCCTGTTACCCATGCCCCTAATTAACTCTCCTCTCCCTATTTCTTTTTTGGTAGCCATCTATCATTTAATTCCAATTCAGTCCTATTCCATCTTTCCTCCTCATCTTAAATGGAAACATTCCACTCACTATATTTTAGGAACATCACTCCAACACTACTTCCACCATTTCAGAAGACTTTCTATTTGTGATCTCAATCTTTCTAGCCTCATCTAGCGTCTCTCCTTAACTTAATCCAACATACCTTGAAAGGGCATCATATTCTCAGCTGTTCTCTTTCTTTGAAGACTGCATCTTTTCATGCTCCTTTCATAATCGGTAGGAAAGAAAATGATACAGGCCTGTGCTTTGTTTTCTGGTGCTACTTCCATTAAGATGAATGCACCTCACTTGGGATGCTCTCAGATAGATATACAACCCTTTCCACATCCTGCATATCACCTACTACCCTCTATAGTGACCTAAAGTAGTAGCTTCACTCCACAAAGCTCTATTCTTTTGAGTCCAAACTGGTGAGTCTGTAGAAATGAGAATATGTAAGAAGCATTTTTCAGATAACAAGGAGGAAATGAGACACTACTATAATCAAGAAGAAACAATAAGCAAGGTACTTAAACATTTACATCACCGAAGAAAAACTTCACCAGGGCAAAGTGAAGCAGGAAAGAAAGACTTTATTTAAGACTACTGCAACAGGGAGATCGAATTCAACTCTGCTGAAACAAGCAGCTGGAGAGTTTTTAACAGCTGCAGTAGGGAGATATTTAGGCGACCTGTGGGTGGTAATTGCTCTTACCCAAAGGAAAAGTAAGCTTGCATGCTGTAGTTTATAATTTGGGGCAAGACACCCATTAAAGTTAGATCCCTACCCTCCCACAGAGACTAGGAAATAGGGGTGCAATCTTCCTTGAGGATTATATTTCAAAGGGATGGCTCCCGGGTCCTTGAGTAAGACATTCCCTTGGTCTAAAAACTGGAAAGTGGTTTTTAGGTAGGTTTCTATACATTTCAAAGGGGCAGAGAAAGAATTTACAATTCCAAGTTTCTAAAGTGAATGCTCTAAGAAAAGAGATCAGGAACAACAGTCAAGAAGAAACTTGTCCTAAGTGTAGTCCAGGGAAAGCGGAATGTTAAGGTCTTCCTGGTCACCATTATTCTTCCTTGGGATCTCAGTTCCTTCTCCAATTTGAAAATTTCTGTTTCAAAAAGGCTTAAAAGTTTGTTAAAACGTGGGGTTTGGAGAAAAGAGAAAAAAGAAGAAAAAGAAGAAAGGGAAAGGAGAGGAAAGTGTGCTTTAAAAAAAAAAAAAAAGTCTTCTGAGAAATAATTTAATATTTTCCCAGCACTGTTGCATGCTGACATAAACAAGACACAGTTCCAGCTTTTAAGCTCTAAGTCTATCAGGGCTGGTAAGAACCGACTCAATGGACATGAGTTTGGGTGAATTCCAGGAGCTGGTGATGGACAGGGAGGCCTGGTGTGCTGCGGTTCATGGGGTCGCAAAGAGACACGACTGAGCGACTGAACTGAACTGAAGAACCAGTAATGGTAACAAAGGGCAAACTTATATAACAAGCCTATACAAAGTAGAAGACTATATATGAGAAGGCAGATAACAGCACTCATTTATTAAGTACTTAGGTTCTAATAGCTTCTTTCAATCTTCACAAAACCCTTTAGGCACTAGTACTGTCTCCATTTTGAGTTGCAAAACTGAGGCTCAAAGAGGCTGATTTGTTCAAAATTCCATCACATTTCAAATGTCATAGATGTAATTCTACATTGGGCAACAGTTCCAGAGCCTGAACTCCTTAAGAGGTAATCGAATACTTTCCTGAAGAATGTGGCAGGCTTTATACTGAGAAGGTGATATTAGAACTAAGCCTTAAAGAAAAATCAGTAAATTAAAGGTAGAAAATGGGGTGGGGTTGACAGAGGTTGACACAGACTAGTAATTCCAGACTAGAGGAACTGCCTGATCATAGACATAGTGTGTTAAACGTGGGTGGTGACGGGCGAGTATGGCCAGGAACACTGGGATTTGGCTAAGTGACCTAGAACTGTCTTCTCAAAGCCATTTAAGGTCTTGGGCTCCCAGGAGACCCGGGTGCTGGATAGGAACCGACGCATTGGTGTAGGGGGTTAGCAGAGACTGGCCCAGGGGCAGAAAAATGTGGGGAAGAAACCCAAGAATTTCTACCCAGAGTCCTGGCTCAGCCCACCAGCAGTTGTAGCCCGGCCCTGGGCTCTTTTCATCTAAAGCTGGCCGCGAGCTTCCCAGCCCGGTTAGCCGCCTCAGCTCTAAACTACTCAGAAGGCCTGGGAGTCCTGACCACATTGCAGCCGCCAGAAGAGGTGGGCGTGGTCCGAGCTAAAAGCCTGCACCAATCAGCTTTCCCCAGAGTCTCGACGCTCCGCTAAAACAACCAATGAGCGCCTTCTCCTTGGCCGCCCATTCCCCGCATGAGAGCTGGAACCTCATCACTCTGGGTGGTGAAAGGTGAAGTTGCTCAGTCGTGTCCGACTCTCTGCGACCTCGTGGACTGTAGCCTACCAGGCTCCTCCGTCCATGGGATTCTCCAGGCAAGAATACTGGAGTGGGTTGCCATTTCCTTCTCCAGGGGATCTTCCCGACCCAAGGATCGAACCCAGGTCTCCTGCACTGGAGGCAGACTGTGAGACTCCGCAGGCGCCCGCTCCCGCTAGGGCCTGCGGGCCTCTGGCTTAGGATACTTTCCCAGCGCCGGGCAGTTTTGTTGTTGTTGTTGTTTTTTGTTTGTTTGTTTAATATAAATTTACTTATTTCAATTGGAGGCTAATTACTTTACAATATTGTATTTGTTTTGCCGTACATCAACATGAATCCGCCACGGGTGTACACGTGTTCCCCATCCTGAACCCCCTGCCCACCTCCCTCCCGGTACCATCCCTCTGGGTGATTCCAGTGCACCAGCCCCAAGCATCCTGTATCATGCATCGAACCTGGACTGGCGATTCGTTTCATGTATGATATACATGTTTCAATGCCATTCTCCCAAGTCATCCAATTGTTGAAATCCCACTCTAGTTTGACGGAGGATGGGATGGGGGCGGAGCAAGGCTGAAGGCAAGCGTGAGCGTAGATCTCTGCGTATCACGTGGAATCACCCTAGCTCCCATCCTTGTCATGGATCTGTAATCTCCTTCTTTCCGAGCGATATCCCCGTTTCAGAGAGTTGCATAGTTGTTGGATTCCTCTTCCCTCTTGTGGACAACATTAGTGTTCTCTGAGTTTCTTTACCTCCCTTTCCAGTTATCGACTCCAGGAAACCTTCCTTGATCCTTTCCCTCTTCTGGGTTCAATCGGGTTGCAGAGTCGGACAAGACTGAGCGACTAAGCACAGAACAGGTTCCCTTCATAACCTGTGCGTTTTCCTAACACTGTTTACTGTTACTTAGCTTTTCTGCCTTCCTCACTAATCTGAGATTCATTTTTGAGTCCTTAGCACATTGCCTGACTATAGGTGGTGCTATAGCTCTATTTCCTCAGTGAAATCTTATGCAGAATCCTGATGCAATAACCATACTAAAGCAAAGCTGTTCTGATGAAAGTGTCCAGAGCCCTGGACCTTCAAGGAAGCCCCTGAAGCACAATAATTAATGACTTTACCTGAAGTAATCAGTTTAATATATACGGCTTACCCAAGAGGTGAAAACTAAACATATCTAGAACCTCTAGGAACACCCTTAAAAAAATCTCATTTTTGAATTTCGAATTTGATTACACGTGTTTATTTTTATTTTCCAGTCTAAAGACCTAGAGAGTTGTTTCTCTCTTTAGTATAATCCCTCACTCTCTTCACTTAGCTCTCAGCTTCACAGGCTAAGCTGTATGGACCACATCAACAGATTCCCTTACCTCTGACTTTCTACTGGGTTCAGCCAGTGAGTAGCATAGGCAGAATATCAGAGGGAAGTAGGAGTGTGAGGTTGAGGCATTTAATCCTTCGGACCTCGGTTTCCCTCTGAGAGTTGTGGACTTACTTGAGTCCCCTTGCTAAAATCTCACTCCCACCTTGTGACCCTACTTAGTTCTCTGTTTTTGTTTTTGTTTTTTAAACTGATTGATGATTGGTTTACAATATTGGTTTGAACCACCATCTCCCATTACCTCTTAAGGCTGAGCCCCTCTAATGTTAGATTTCAGGACCTACCCACCTCCCTTGTGATTTCCCTATACCAAGCCGCACCTTTACAAATAAATCTTTATTAAACTTCTTCAAATTATTGTGATTTGAATGTGCCATCTGTTTCCTGGAAATGCTTTTATACAAGACCTTTCTCTTTTACTGAGGTAGTGGAAACAGTTATCTTAGATGCAAACGTTTGAAGGCTGTATGATGTGTTAGAAAAATCATGGGCTTTGAAGTTGAAGAACACTGAGTCTCATGTCATTCGTTCATTTGGCAGATGTTGCTCAGTCCTGTTAGTTGTGGTAGAGATTTTAGAAACACAGACCATTCCCCAAGAACCCTCTTCTCCCACAGTGGTGGGTGCTGGCAACCACTTTAGTTAAGTATCATGGGACACCACCCTTCCCCCATTATCACCACAATCAGTACGATCAAGCTGGATAACTGTGTCCTCTTTCCTGGGATTTTGGTATGCAGTAAGTACAGTCCATTTCTAGCCTGGAAGAAGCAGACACTCAAGCTATGAAACAGTTGTCTTCTGCCATGTACCTGAAGAAACAAACAAACAAACAAAAATTGGCAGGGAGAATAGGTGAAAGTCATTGGACAGAGGGAAGCAGAGGTAACATAACGTGTCTCCAGACAACCAACCTAAGATAATGACTGCCCAGGATTTGGTCAGCTTTGGAGATCTGCCTACATTCTTGCTCTTGAGTTTGTGAGATAACCATGCATCCTTATATAAACTCCCATTTTTTTTCCCTCAAAACTATTACAGATGAGTTTCTATTTCTCACAACAAAAAGTCTTGACTAAGACAGTATCTAGCTCAATGTGGTTATAAAGACTGAGTGATAAATGAGATAAAGTATTTCAGATATCTAAATCAGAACCTCCAAAACATTACTTTCTCCCTTCCAACTGTAAATGAAGCCCTTGTGTCTGAGAATCAGACTTACATGATTTTTAGACTTCTTATTCAGAATGAAAAGCCCATATCACTGTCAGTATTTTTGCGAGCTGTTCATCATTCCAGGTTTTCCTCTTTCAAATGCTATTTTGTTCATGTTCTAGGTATAATATATTTAAGTTTGTGTTTTCATATGTTTTGTTTTAAAAAATTTGTTCCTGGGAGGATGGAGTTAATTACATTCCTCTGTTCCTGACAAGCCATTATTGGTCCCTGCAAGGAAAGGCCCTCTTGTTTTATGTCTTTAATAATTTTTATTCTGTCTTTATACCCTTTATCTCCACTCCCCTCACCCCACTGCTGCAACAGTAGACAATTTTCTAATAGAGACCCTCAATCTAACAAAGGGAATCCACAGAAACAAACAAAAAGACCTATAGTTCATATCATACTTAAGACAAAATCTTGAATACTTTTTCCTTCATATAAGGAATAAAACAACTATTTCCATTCTTGGTATTTTAATCAGTATTAAGGCCTAAAGAGTGAAGAGGAGGAATTAAAACTGTCTTTACTAACAAACAGCATGATGGTACACACATAAAATCCATGCAAGATTCATAACAAAGGTGGAACTGCAAGGCAGTGTGGAAAAAGGTTTTTGAATTAAGGATGCCCAAACAACTTGGCTTCCCCAATGGCTCAGTGGTAAAGAATCTGCCTGCCAATGCAGATGTGGGTTCAATCCCTGGGTCAGGAAGATCCCCTGGAGTAGGATATAGCAACCTACTCCAATATTCTTGCTTGCAGAATTCTATGGAAAGAGAAGCCTGGTGAGCTACAGTCCATGGGGGTCACAAAAAATGAGACATGACTGAGCAATTGAGCACTCCATGGCACCCCACTCCAGTACTCTTGCCTGGAAAATCCCATGGATGGAGGAGCCTGGAAGGCTGCAGTCCATGGGGTCGCTAAGAGTCGGACTCGACTGAGCGACTTCACTTTCACTTTTCACTTTCAAGCATTGGAGAAGGAAATGGCAACCCACTCCAGTGTTCTTGCCTGGAGAATCCCAGGGACGGGGGAGCCTGGTGTGCTGCTGTCTAAGGGGTTGCACAGAGTCGGACACGACTGAAGCAACTTAGCAGCAGCAGCACACAGACAACTACTTTTCATATAGAAAACAAGGACACCAACATTTGCCTCCTACTTAATGTATGCAGAATACAAAAACAACTTCCATATAATTTATTAGGTCTAATTGGTAAAACAATAAAGCTTTAAAAGATAAAATAGAAAAATATTTACATGATGCCAGGGTTGGGAAATGTTCCTTAAGACAAAAGTACTAACAAAAAAATGGGGAATCTTACATATGACTATATTAAAATTAAGAAATTCTGTTTACCATGTCCCAAAGAAAGACACAGAATTTTGTGAGTTGTGCATAGTAGCCTGTCAGTTGTTATACTTCTTTACCATTTATTAAATATTAGTAACAGTGCTGATGCCCCAGACCAAAACTTTACCTAGAACCTTCACAAGGACTTCATGACATGTGATAAAGACAAGTTTTGTCATCCTTTCTGTACAACAATGCTTGTTCTCAAAAAAAATTAATGTCACCCTTTATGGAGTTAATCCTCTTAATTCAGGACAGCTATTTCCCTTTTAAAAAATTACACCCAGCTTCAAAATTTGTTACATTGCACAATATGGTATTTTGTATTTTGATCAGTTAAAAATTGGATAAGGATGGGTTTTTCTTTAACACTGATACCTACAGATGGTGCAATATATTTGATATTACTCTTTCAGACTTAGTGACAAGTGAGTGAAAGACTTTAGGACTTCATTTGTGGTGGAAGAACAAAGGATCCAGTGTTATTCCTGTACAGAGGTCTATTTATCACCCCAGAAAAAAAAATTCCCTCAAGAATGGACCCAAGAGCCTGAGGAAAGGTCAGGATATGTCTCTTCATCTTGATTCAAAGTCAGAGGGAGATAGATTTAAAGCTATTTCTATACTACCTAGATTGGAAGCTGTTCATTTTCTTCATTTCATGTATCAATTTCAAAATAACATTCCTTCCCTAAAGATCCTTCTAGATGAGGTTGATCCCGTTTCTCACCTTGTTCTACAGATGACAGTTTCCTGATCTCCTGGCAGGGTGGCCTTTGTTTGCCTTACCCTCTTCTCTGGTTTCTCCCGTTGCACTAATGTCCTGAACACAAGCGGTTCCTAATAAAGGGCTTCTTTCATCACCCCAGTAGACTGTCCCTTGGCACATGATATCAAAGATTGCTTGAGGAGAAAGTGAAAATAGAGGTAGAGGCTTAAACGTGGCACACTATCACATTATCAGCCCTGTAGTCCCTGGCCAAGTTTGATGAAATGCTGCTTCTATAGCTTCAACCCTGTGCAATTGCCTTGCATCTGAGCAAGGCAGGGGAGCAAATTAGAGCCTTCCCACTGCCAGCAGAGGTATGCAAAATTAGTCTTATTGACATGGCCCACTCTTTCCTGTGCTGTGCTGCTTATAAGGTCTTGCTTAGATTCTTATAGTAACAAACCAACTGTTTAAAAAAAAGAGTGTACAAGACAAGTAGGACATTTTGAACATGACTAGATAATGGATTTCATTTAGGAACTGTTCTGAATTAAACATTTTTCCAAAGAAAACTTCATTTCCTGGCATTTCACATTGGACTGAATCTTTCTTACTCCCTCAGGTTGAGGGGGACAGTGATAGGTTATAGGTAGGTTCTACCTCTGGGGAATGGGGATTCTTTATCTGACATAAGGGGTCAAAAAACAGAAATATCATGACTTCTAATTCTTACAAACAGCAGTCTTGGGTGGGGAAAAAAATGTTCTGCCTGGCAAATCTGAAACTAACCCAGAATTTCCAGGGCACTTTGCCAATGGACATGTTTCTCTGAGGATCCTAAGACCACGCTCATCTGCTTTGACTCCTGAGACCTGATCAGATAAAGACAGACTTAAAAATGGATTCTTCATCTGTCATAGTAAGTTTCCTATAGTAGCCAGAAAGAAGCAGTCTCTACTTCCATGATGTTGTGAGCCTGTTGGATCTCTTGCTACATTGGTGTGTGCATGTGTGTGTGTGTGTGGTGATAGAGTGAGAAAGATAGCATGGAGAGTATAGTAGACTCAGAGGGAATAGAGACTTGGAAGCTCACACTATACACGAGCAGCTGGCTTACAGCAAACTCACAGCACCTTCACTCCAGGCCTGACAGCAGCACGGCCAATGTCCTCACTTTTTTATGTCAAAGCCCGTGGAAAAGGTCAGTGAATGTATACTTCCCCTATGCTGAAAGCTAACTCTGCCTCTGTTGGCATCCATCAGAGATGAGCACTCACCGTCTCTCTCAAAAACCACTTGTGTTCAGATCACACAGGATTCAGCAAAGAGTGGCCGTATACAAGATGTCACAGGGTTGTTTTGTTGTTGTTGTTGTTTTAATTTTAAAAAACCAAATGTCACAGATCTTGACTCAGTTAACCCCTTGCTCTGTTTCTTCCACTGTAGATGACTAGCTATGCGTCTGATTTCCCAACTATCTCCAGTTAGTTGCTTCTTCTGTATCTCCCCTCCGTGTTTCTATCAGGCCCTCTGAGTCTGCCCACCTGCCCTTCTTACTCTGGCTGAGGGGCAGATAGCTTGGATGAGACGGCTGGTCTGGTTTTGAAGTGACCTAAGGCAGAAAAAGCCCCAAATCAGACCAATTCTTCTGAGTCACCTGGTTGAATTGAGAGGGTTCCAGACTCCTAGATTAGCAGGTTGATTCTGTACCACCCAAGGACATGTACCATTTTGCTTATGTGGGCCTCTCAGTCTGTTTCCTATTTGGCTTTTCCTCTTTCTGGGAGTTTTTCTTTCTCTTTCTCTGGCTCTCTGTCTGCCCTCACCATGTCCTTCATCTCCCTCTCTCTCTATCCCCACCTTTAATAATTTTTCCATTCTCCTTCAGCATGAATAGCAGAAAGGGCACTGTCCCAGGACCAGAAAGCTTCTTTTGGTTTTCATACACTATTGAAAAATGGCCTTGATCCACAGGGGTTCTGAGGATACTAAATGGCCACAATTAGAGTCTTACCTCTCTACCTTTCTAGATACTTGACAAGTCAGGTCACTTCCTCTTTCCCGAGGTTCCATTTCCGTTTTAAAGTCTTAGTGGCACCTTTTCGCATGAAGTTCCTCACAGATTGTTGTGAAGCATATGTGAAGAATCTAAACCATGAGGAGTCACAGAAGTGGAAGGGATGGTCCCAGCTATGTTTTCACAATCTAGTCTTACTTTATTTCTAATTGTCACATTATTCCCTGATTTGACTTTATCTTCCATTTTCTTCCCATCCACCTTTTTTCCTTTTATCTTCCTCATGATGTATTTCTCTTCCTCCTTTCCCAGTTGTGCTTTTCTCTCATTTCATTTGCCTGTGAATAGTTTTCCTGTTTATCTGTGCATTTTTCTTTCCTGTTCCTTTGAGAAAAGATGGCTGAGGAAGTCTCAAAGAAGTTTGTGATATATTACAAAACAAGCAAATAACATGAAAATTCAGTTTTTCCCATTTTCTCTAAGGAATACAAAATAAATAAATTTAAAAGGAGGTAGGGCAAGGAGTTGAGATGAGACAGGAGTTTAATCTGATATACAAATTAATTTCCTGATCCAGAAGAGTGATTTTTTAAAAACCACCAGTTTCTACCCAGGAATTTTCCATGGCAGTGGAACACTGGATGAAGACTTTAAAAGATCTCTTCCAACATATGGAGTGCAAAGAAGAAAAGAAGGGAGAAAAGAAGTGAAGGAGAAGGTAATGAATGTGTACTAAACCACTACTGTTGGCCAGTCACATTGCACATAGGTTTTTCCTTATCAATTAATATTTATACCAGTCAACAAAATGTTATTAGTAAGTTTATCTACTTCCAAATCCTAAGCTTTTTCTATACATCTGCCATATATATGTATATTTCACATGTAGATGTTAGTTTTCAAAATAGTATCTCCATCACCTCTAAATATTAATACAATGTATGTCATTGACCTGATAATGCTTTAGTTCTTTCCAAGACTTTCAGATGGTCTGTCTTCTCTCCCTATCTTTGTATTTCTGATTCTTTTTACAGTCCATACAGTTTTTCTAGACAACATAAATGGCACTGTAGTTCACATCAACTGTAGCCCTAAAACTTCTAAAACAAGCCTGTCTGCTGCTCAGTTTTGACCTCATCAATCAAAAATCCCTGTGTATAATTTCCAACAATCTCATCTTGTACAAATAGCCAGGTCTTTAATATTCAGGGACTAATCATTCTAAAGGGTTTCCCTGCTGGATCAGGCAGTAAGGAATCCACTTGCAATGTAGGAGCCCTGAGTTCTATACCTCGGGTGGGAGGATCCCCTGGAGAGGGGAATGGCAACCCACTCCAGTATTCTTGCCTGGAGAATTCCGTGGACAGAGGAGCGCTGCAGGCTTCAGTCCCTGGAGTCACTAAGAGATGACACAAGTGAGTAACTAAGCACACTCAACAGATCATTCTAAAAGTAGATTAACTGCTCACCTTTTCACTTTGTTTTCTCTCTGCTTTTTAGAGTATTGGAAGTGAAATGTTTTTTCAGGGGCGAACTTTTCCCCAAATTATGTAAAACCCCTTCTGAAGTGAAGTGAAGTGAAGTCGCTCAGTCGTATCCGACTCTTTGCAACCCCATAGACTGGGGCCTACAAGGCTCCTCCATCCATTGGATTTTCCAGGCAAGGGTACTGGAGTGGGTTGCCATTTCCTTCTCTAGAGGATCTTCCTGACCCAGGGATCGAACCCGGGTCTCCCAGATTGTAGGCAGACGCTTTACCGTCTGAGCCACCAGGGGTGATTACTTTCAGAAGGTTTTTATTTGGTTTTTGCTCTATAGCTTAGATTGTGTCTCTGGGGAGGAGACAATGAACAACTATCAAGTGGAAACACAGTGGATATGAAATCCATCTAAAAGCAAGAAAGTAGATTGAAAGAAAGATGTAAAATCACAGCTCACCTGTGGGTGCCAGAGGAGTTTCCTTGTGCATGCAGCCTGTGCTTTTGTCTTGTCCGTAGCAGCAGAGATCTGTCATGCCAAGTGAGGGCCCTCACAATGTCAGACCAGCATGCGATATGAAGTAGAATTCCTCATGTTTCAGAAATATGGAGACTTTGCAGTAGATCTAACTACAAAAGAATAGAATCTAGAAGAGTCAGAGTAAGGGGTGAAAGGTCACATTTACTTTGAAAATGTCTACTACATGGTAAAGAAAGGATTGAACATAAGTCTTATTTTTTGCTAAGGCTATGACAATAAAAATTGCTCTATAATAGATGAAGGTTAGACTTAGCCAGGGATTTGGTAACAGTATTTCTTTTAATTCCCATAAAAATCACAAAAGCTATTTAGATATTCATTGCACCGCAGCCTAAAGGGAGTGAACTAAGTATCCTAAAATTAATCCTCCTGTGAGACTAATGATTAATTTTCACAATGACAGATTCACCTAAAATTCACATTTAACAAGTTCCTAACAGCTTATGTGTATCAATAGTTGGATGATTTCAACTCTTTAAGAGTTTTCTATTTTTGCGTCTGCTTAGGGGTCTGTGAAGAAAGCTGAGCGCTGAAGAATTGATGCTTTTGAACTGTGGTGTTGGAGGAGACTCTTGAGAGTCCCTTGGACTGCAAGGAGATCCAACCAGTCCATTCTGAAGGAGATCAACCCTGGGATTTGTTTGGAAGGAATGATGCTAAAGCTGAAGCTCCAGTACTTTGGCCACCTCATGCGAAGAGTTGACTCATTGGAAAAGATTCTGATGCTGGGAGGGACTGGGGGCAGGAGGAGAAGGGGACGACCAAGGATGAGATGGCTGGATGGCATCACGGACTCAATGGATGTGAGTCTGAGTGAACTCCGGGAGTTGGTGATGGACAAGGAGGCCTGGCGTGCTGCGAATCATGGGGTCACAAAGAGTCGGACACGACTGAGCGACTGAACTGAACTGAACTGAGGGGGTCTGTCTTTATTTCTCTTAATTTTACCATCCAAGGAAATCATCTCAGAATATGACTGTCTGAAATGCATATGTCTAAGAATTATCAAATTTGATGGACTCTGATTAATAATACCATGAGTTTAACCCTTCTAAATCTCTTTTAGTCCTTTGAGATGTATATTTTTAGCCACTTCAACATTCTTTTAGCCAAAGCCATTTCTATTTTATTTTCTTACTTCCAATATAATGGAAACATCATGAGGACAGTCTTGTTGTTGTTCAGCCGCTCAGCTGTGTCCGACTCTGCACCACATGGACTGCAGTAAACCAGGCTTCTCTGTCCTTCCCTACCTCCCAGAGTTTGCTCAAACTCATATGCATTGAGTCAGTGACACCACCTAACCATCTCATCCTGTGTCACCCCCTTCTGCTCCTGCCCTCAGTCTTCCCCAGCATTAGGGTCTTGATCAATTGCTCTTTCCCAAGTGTCTAAAACAGGGCCTGGCTCATAATAAGTTCTTTATGAATATTTGTTGAGTGAATGAATAAATTATGTATTTATTAAGTTGATCTATTTCTTTTTAATATACCTAATATATTTTAATTACATATGCATATAGCTTTATTAAACAAACTAATTATATACCATATTTACTCAGTTTAACAAGGGTATTTTAAACACTAAGAGTAAGATATAATGAGTAAGTAAGAGTGTGTTTATATTTGGTGCATATTATAAATCATACCAAAATAATATTATTACACATAATATCACTTTATACCATAAAAATGTATATATAGCAATATATGAAAGTACAAGGAACCACTTTTAGCATTTTGGTGAGCTTCCTTTGATCATTTATCAATGCAAAGGAAAATGCTGTTTAATTAATGTACTCATGGGTATACCAAATATGCTGGTTTATATTTTGCTCTTTGTTTCACTTAAAATTACTAAGTATTTCAGCATCATTATAGAGAGTTCATAAACATAATTTTAATGACTATATATTTCAACACTTTAATCTTCTATAATATAGATAACCTTTTCTCTATTATAGCTTGTTATTTTTTGCTGTTATAAATAATGCCATGATTTGCAATTCTGTATATAAAGATTTGGTAATTAATTTCTTGGAGTAAATTTTTAAATGGTTGATTCTATTCACATTAGAAAACTTATTTAGCACTGTGTGCCAGGCACTAGTCAAAAAACTTCACAAATATCGATTCATTTAATCCTCATAATGATCTAATAATGTAGTTACTGGGCTTCCCTGGTGGCTCAGATGGGAAGAATCTGCCTGCAAAGCAGGAGCCCTGGGTTTGATCCCTGGGTCAGGAAGATCCCGTGGAGAAGAGAATGGTAACCCACTCTGGTACTCTTGCCTGGAAAATTCCATGGAAAGAGGAGCCTGGTGGGCTACAGTCCTTGGAGTCACAAAAAGTCAGACGCACCTGAGCAACTAATATAATGTAGTTACTATCATTATTATTCTATCTTAGAGATGAGGAAGCTGAGGCATGTTAATTTAAGTCACCTCAGTTTACACAGTTGATATGTATTGAAGCCAGAATTTTATTTATTTGTTTTGTCAGAAATCTTTGCTTTATTTGTTTGGGTAGATAGAGCACGACCTTGTTGTGTTCAACAAAATGAAGCCAGAATTTTAATCCAGATAATTGAACTCTGGGGTCAGTATTATTTAAAAGATCCTAAATTAAAAGAAATGAACATTTTTAAAGCTTTTTATTACATGTTTTCAAACTGCTTTTCAGCCAAGAGTGGAGTACCATTTAACCAGCATGTTATAATTTTATAATTGATATAATTCACTGGATCATAAATAATATCTGTTTTAAATCTATTGTTTGTTATTAATGAGTTTGAACATTTTGGAATGTTTTTTCCATTTTATGAATTATTCTTGTCCTTTTATCTCTTAAGATCTTGGTGTTTTGACAAGCTCTTTAAAATAAATTTCATATATTGTTGCCTCTTATATTTTCTTTTTATGGTTCTACCAGTTTTCCATTTGATATAGTCCAATCTATCTTTCTCTTCATGATTTCTAGTGTGACTTAGGCAAAGCCTGAATTCCTATCAGAACATACTGCAGTGGAGTGACAAGAATCTTGGGACTGGGACGGGCTAGAGGCTTCTAATAAACTAATTAACTCTATTAGTTATTGATAAGAATAGGCACAGTGCAGGAAGATCTGATTTTTTTTCCCTGAGAAGTTTATATCTTGAGTTTCACATGAGATGTCCTTCAGAGGAAAGACTGTGGCTTAATAAAACACATCTATGTGAGCAGAAGGCTGATTGACAATTTATCACCTTTGGCACAGAAGTTCTCCTTCATTGAAAATTCAATTCTATTTTCTTCCATTCTTTCTGTGGGCTTTTGAAATATATTCAAAAATTTATACATCTATGGTTAAGTTATGGTGTGAAGCTTCCTTAAAACAAACTAGATTAAAAAATCTATTTACATTCCTCAGTTCACTTCCCTTGCCCCCAAGGTTCTCTCTTTCATTCTTGGAAAGCAGAAGGATCAATGAAATAGTGAAGAAATATTCAGCGTTATCATGGTGGTTTCTCTAATTTGTCCCTTTTTCTCTGTATTGCATGCTCTCATTTCCTGAGTAATACATATTTTTGTTTATTTAAAATTAAGGTAAGAGACTACATAGATCAAATAAAATTTAAAACTCCTTGAAATGTTCAAAAGAAAGCTAAAAATACAAATTTTTCAGATTTAATTATGTATTATATTTCAAATTTGATAAATATGAACTTCAGGTAAATTTCAGTTAGTGGGTTACATAGATAGAAAGTGATCAACAAAAATCACATTGTTTAAATATTCATTTACTTGTTCAAAAACCATTAATCAAAAGTTTACTTTGTGCTGGAGAACCGATAAATATTTTTGTCCCACTATTAACAATTCTACAGTTCTACAGTTATTTTCCTCTCACTGTTGTGGCCTTCTGATTGATTCTATGTTAGTGAATAACAGCATTTAAGTCAGAATTATACTAGCACCATTGAATTATTGATATGACTTAATCTTAATAAATTCATTAATCCAAATTAATTCCTTGATCAGTTTTCTAGTATAGTACTTAAAATATTTCCAGCTTTGTCGTGTGAATAAAAATACTGAAATTATTTTGATCCAGACTAACTTATGTTTAACTTATCAATATACTTCTATCAGTCTTTTGTTCAAATCAATTTTACCATAATAGCTTCTGCTTCTGTGAGATTTGTTTTGTCGGCCTTATTTTTATCCAGTCCCATTTTCCCAAGTCAGAATTTATAGATCTAATCTTGCTGCATATAGTTTTACCTATTTTCAGTTTTATTTTGTATTATTTCAATCAGTTATATTTAGTATTTATTTCTTAGCTAATCTATGATAAAGATTGTTAAATATATCAGTATTGGTCTACTACCAGAATTGTCTGTTATAAAGCTAATTTAATTCTTCTGATCATTTGGAGGGTCTTGTATTAACTGTCCACAACATTTGTGGCTTAAAAAGCAAATAATGGAATCAAAACAGCTTACTTCTGAAAAGAAATTAAGTGATTTTTCATTAAAAGAAAAGGACAGGAGAGATGATAGTTTATTGGGAAAGGCTTTGCTGAGGAGTCAGTGTATAATTTGCATCACAAAAGATAAGAAAGAATTCACCAGAAGCCAATAGGGGTAAAGGACAATAACATAAAAAACGACCAGTATGTGTGAAAGTGTGGAGGCCAGGACTGGAGCGTGTGCATGGTAGGCACCAAACAAAAACTGAATGAACAAATAGATGGATTTGTGTATGGTAAATCGTAAATGGAGTGGAGGGTGCATAAAGCCGGTAGAGGAGGTTGAAAAGAGGGAACAGCTAATTGGATATGGAGAGGAGTGAGAGTGGCTGTATCTTAATGCTATTAACACACAAGCAAACACAGAAGGAAGCATAGGCTCCAGGCCACTGTGCTTTTGGACCATTTTGATCTGAAATGAGACCTGATGCGCTGCAATCTGTCCTATTTGCAATGAGTACAGACAAGATCTTTCATTACTCCTTGGTCAGTCACTATGCTTTAAAACATTCCTTTAGTCTAACTTAATACTCTTGTTGCACTTACCTCTATTTTCTATTGTTCTGTCTTATGATCACTAGAGAAGAGCTCTTTACTATATTTGAATAGGGGTATCTCCCAGAAAATTCCTTCTTAACCTCTTTAGTCTTTTTTTCAGTGTTCTGATTCAGCGCCCTCCACAATATATTCTTTGTTTCAAGGATGACCTCATTGGTCTGTTGGCCAGGGGTGTTATATACACTGAATTTTTTAATACAAAGTGTATGTGCTTCTTTAGTTTTTATACTTGTCTTCAAGCCTCCAATCAATGTCTTCTTTAGTTGCTTCTTTTCTTATTTCTGGAAACTTTAAAGGTAATGAGGAAATAAGGATAGCAAGGCATCATAAAAGGGCCTGCAAACATTTAACCTAAGGAAAAAGGCTAAAATGGCTAATCAATAGATCCAAATCTTAAAGAGAATTCTTCCTTCATAATATATTATTTTTATTAGGGATTAATTTCAAAGAAGGAAGCCTATAACTATAATGAAATATGAATTATCACATATGTGTGTGTACATGGGTCTGTGTGTGTATATTCCTGACCAAAATGTGACATTAAGTAATTGTATAACCCACCGGAGGTAGTGACATCTCTGCCCTAAGCAGCTTGGGAGAAAGTTATTCTAAGGACTTAAAAGGCCTGGTCTGAATCTCATTACTTTTATTGGCTAGACATATGATCTTGGGCAAGTTACTTTAGCTCTCTGAGCCTCAGTTTTCCTCCTCTGTAAAATGGAGATGGTACATATTTAATAGGTTTTTATAAGAGTTAAATGGAATAATATACATAAATATGCTTTGTAAACTAGAAATTACTATAAGTGAGTAAAGAAACTTTATCTGAGTTGACATTCATCTGGAATGATTTGAAAAATTTCATGTAAGAGATTTCATGTAAGAAATTTCATGTAAGCTAATGGGGTACTGTTTCTTCCAGAGAGGACCCCAAGTTCCAATGTCCTGCCTAGGCTAGCTCATCCACAGCCTCCATGAGACTGTCCTTACCTGTTGAAATGGTTTGATGACAAACAGACCATTTCTAGCTATAGCAACAGAATGAGGTAAGACATAACTTCTACAAGATTTTCCCATTTTTTGTATGTACCATAATATGTATTACCAGTGCTCAACTGAGGGATATTTAAGTTATTTCTACAGAAAAGATAAACAGTGAGGTCAAAAGTGTTTTCTGTACCTTTATCCTATCCCCTCCTAGGTAGAAAATCTGGCCTCCTGTAGGCTGAGGCAGAAACATAAAAAGAAAGGAAGAAATGCACGTAATCCTGTCTTCACCAATGCTAACAATACGCCTGCAAATGATAATTCTGCCCTTCCTTTTCATTCCAGTGGTGTACTGAACCCAGTTGGCACCAGCTCTGAAGAACCAATTGTTAAATTTTGAGGCATTTTAAGAACTGATTGTTAAACATGGCCATTTTAACATATTATAACAAACCATTAAATATATTATAAGACAAAGGCAATAGATACTAAAAATTCATCACTTCCTAAGTTTTTCACTACATTTTACTATCATCTATCCTCTCAAGGTCATGTATTTACATCTGTTGTATCTATATGGTTGGAAAAACATACAACAGTAATGTAATGTGCATCCCTTCCTAACTCCAGGTTTAGTGGTGTCACATTTCTAACAAAGTGGGTCATATGGGAATATTTACACCATGGAAATTGGCAAATGTTACAAATCAGGTGTCCCTGGCAGAGCCATCTCTTAAACATGTACCAACATACTACCTCTTGAATTCATTTTTCAGATACTCTGGCTAGTAATTATAGGGCATCAAAAAGCCTGAAGCTGTGGGGGTAGTTGACAGTGTACCTTTTGGAATCAGACTCTCAGATTTTAATTCAAGTGTCTGCATGATATTGGGCAAATTGCTCACCTTTTCTGTGTGTTTGTAAAATAAGGATGAAAGAAAGACTATTCTATGTATGGTTTTGAAGCTTTAAAAACTTACTATCTATTACACATCAGAACAAATAGTACATAACGCATAGTGTGTATCATAATTATTTTTATTTAGATAAATTTTTAAATTATGACATGGAAACCTCTTTCAAGTACTGCTTTACTAAGAAATTTTAACAATCAGGTATCATTGAATTTTATCAAACATCTCATTTAGAATTTAGAATATTCTCACCTTTGACATATTATTATGGTAGTTATAGTACAAGAATTGCTAAAATAAGCAGAACCTTAAATCACTGGAATGGATTTCACTAGATCTGATGTATTTTTCTTTGCATTGATGAATTCCATTTGTTAAGATTTTACTTTGCCTGACTCATTATTAATAAACTGTCTTAGTTATGATTTTCTTTTGTATACTTCTCAGATTTTGGATTCAACGGTTTGATGACTTTGTAAAAGTAGTTAGGAACCCATTATTTTTTCTGTCATAAACTGTCAAAAATATTTGATTGCTGCAAAATTAGAAAGAACTCAGGAAACTATCATGGTCTGGAGCCATTTGGGGCTTAGCTCTTTGTCAATTTTCTCTGTTTTAGTATTTCTCAAACTTGACTGCAACATTGGAGCCACCTGGGAAGTTTTTAAAAACACTGATGCCTGAATCCCTCCCCTTACATTGCTTTAAGTATGCCTGGTTTGCAACATAGGCACAGCAACATCATGGAAATATTTTAAAACTCTTCAAGAGACTATAATGCGAAGCCAAAGTTCAGAACTGCTTCATTTCATTAAGTTTAGTTTGTTTTGGTTTAGTTAGTTTGGTTTCTATATTTTCTTTAATGAATTTTAGTGATTTATATTAACATGTACCTGGAAAATTATCTTTTTCTCTGACCTTCAAACCGGATGGTCATAGGCAAAATACTGTGGCATAATTATTTTTGTTTCCTTTGTAGCTGTGATTATTAAAACTTCTTGTTTATAACTTGTATATTGTGCTTTCTTCCTCTCATCTCATTTTTGTTGTTCTTATATAGCAACATAGAGATGAACTATAACAACATAGTTTGTCTATTTTATTGATGTTTTCAGAGGACAAATTTCTTTGAAATTATTTATTATCTTTGAGTTTATTTATTAACTCTGAGTTTATTTATTAACTACTTTTTTCTGTTTTTATATTCAATTATTTCTTCTTTGATCTTTCCATATTCCCTTTTGGTCTTGCTTATGTTAATTTTATCTGCTTCTAACCTCTTGAGCTATTTCACTTCATTTAATTTATCTTTATTTCTTATTCTTAATGCAAGTATTTCAGGATATTAACTTTTCCTTTACAAATACCTGTGTATATATTTATTGATATATTCTTCATTTTATTATAATTATTTTTTAGATAGTCTGTAATTAACCTTTTGATTCCCTGTTTGCTCTATCTAAAAGTTGTTTTCAGAGGGATTTTTGTTTTTCAATGTTTACTAGATGGAGTGTTTTTCATAATCATGCCTAGTTTTATTGTTGTTACAAAATCCCTTCTGATTTAGTTGCAAAATTCTTCTTAAAAATCCACTCTATGTTAGTTGAACATGTGTACAGCAGGCACTTAAAGAAAATAACTCATATAATAAGTTTAATAAACAGAAAAGCAAATGGCACCAGCTGCCCTTCTATCCCAGGCAGGTTGATCTCTTAGTGTGAGTCTTCTAACTAGGAGGGAAGTACTTGAGACTCAACCCCCCAGAATCCCAGGTGTGAGATCAGGAATAAGGCGTTCTTCCCATTGCCTCCCTTACGTGCTCCTGTCTGTTGGAGGCGAGTCCACTCTACAATCATGAGATTATGCAAGAGTCAGCAAACCTTTTCCGTAAAGGACCAGATAGTAAATATGTTAGCCTCCATGCATTGATTTACTAATATTGCATGAAACATATTTGTAATAAAAAATTATTCATTGATTATCTGAAAAATCATATTTAACTGGGCATCTAATATTTTTATTTGCTAAATCTGACAGTCATATTTGCAGGCTAAATGGTCTCTGGCAAATATTCAGCTCTGCCTTTGTAGTGGAAAAACAACCACAGACAATACACAAGCAGATTAGTGTGGCTGTGTTCCAATTAAATTTTATTTATAAAAATAAACAATGGACTGTATTTGTCTTGAGGCCTATACTTGTCTTCACCTGCGTTAGTAGTTTTTCAACATTTAATGTACATTAGAATCATGTGGAAGGCTTGTTAAAACACTGATTGCTAGACTCCATCCCCAGGGTTTATGATTCTGTAGATCTGGAGTGAGGCCCCAGTATAATTTCTATGAAGTTCCCAGGTGACGCTTCTGCTGCTGCTAGTCCATGACCACACTTTGAATACTAACACATTAGAAGAAATACCTACTGCCTTTTTATTCATAAAACCCACTCGGTAGAACATAGGCTTATTTATTATTACTTATTCAAAGACTTCACCAGTCTTATCAGATGAAAAAAAAAGAAACAAGTGGTGAAATTTAATTATCTTCATGGCCACGTCTTCCTAACATACATGGTATATTCGGGTTAATTTTAAAAAGTCACTCCCCCTCAGAACAGGATTAGAAGAAAGGTACCACTTTGAATCCACAGAGCCCCTCTCCAGGGTACACGGCTTGGTTAAGCTGAGCAAAGGCTGGACTTCAGCAGCCACTGTGACCTTCAGGAGCCTTTGGGCAGTGCACAAATGGTACAACACTCCTAGCAGCCCTGCTCATCAGAAGAATGAGCACAATTATCCATAATTTATCAAAACAATACCCTCTAAATTTATATATTCAGTAAGAGTTTACTTCTTTTCTTGAAGTTAAAAAAAATGAGCAAGCAATATTCCATTTTTTCCCCACTTGGATTTGACAGGCTATTTTTCAACTTTATTGAGGCATAATTGAAAAAAATTATATGACATTTAAAGTGTGTGATGTGATGATAAACAGTATTCTTTCTTTTTTTTCTTCTAGGGGTGCTCACCAGTGCCCCCCAAATCCCACCTTCCCCTGCCAAAAAATTCCTCCTCCCTGATAAACAGTATTCTTAAGAAAATCCCATACATTAACTGACACCTGTACTCTTTTTCTCTCATCAAGGGGAGAAAATAAATAAATTTTAAGAAATCTCCTCTATATGGAAATTTAAAAAGAATTTTAATGCCTAGTTTTAGTGTGGTCAATATGATCTAAACTTTTTTGGACCTTAGGAATTCATTGAAGATTTTTTTATACTCTAATATAGCAATAATATGTTGCAAGTGTTTCATGACCCTTCCAAAGGGTACATTCCCGTATGGAGGCAATAAAGTTGAAATATATCTGCCTATACATGTTTGCTTTTTATTAATATTGTCCATAGTTATATGGATTTTCTATGAGCTCACTTATCTCCCTGATTTAATGACTTGGGGTATAGTATAATATCCATGGAGTCAGGGAGGAAGTTCTCTGCATGATTTTATATCCTTGGCACCCAGCTCAGTATATGGAACACACTAGGCATTCGTTTATTAAATGAATAAACCATTTTTTTTTTGATTTTTTTCTTTTTTCTAGCTTTATTGAGATACACTTGAGAAACAACACTGTGTAAGTGTAAAGTGTACAATGTGATGATTTGATGTACATACATATTGCAAACTGGTTACTACAATAAGCTTAGTTAACACATTACTCTTTTAGCAACTTTCATCTATATAATACAGTATTGTTAACTATAGTTACCATGCTGTACATTGGACCCCCAGAACTTATTCATGTTAAAATTGGAAGTTTGTAACCTTTTGACCACCTTTACCCATTTTCCACCCACACCTACCATCTATCACTTTACTCTGTTCTTATGATTTGGTTTTCTTTGTGGATTACACATATCAGTGAAATCATGCAGTATTTGTCTTTCACTGTCTGACTCATTTTTGACTGTAAAGTGGAGTGGAGTGCAGTTGTTCCCAGTTCCGCATTCAAATGAAGAATGAATTTTTATCCTTTTTACTTCCTCCCTATTGCATTGCATTCCCCAACCTGGAATCAGCTGTAATCACTGCATTTCTTCTTGAAAATATGCTCCCCCTCACTTAAGTTCCTATGGAAGTTTCCACTCAGCCTTGTTTTGGTCTTCAAAGCTTTTAAAATATAAACATTAAAAAAAAAAAAACTACTGAAAAGACATGAACTAAAATATAGATTGTGATTTCCCTCTGGTTGATTCTTTTTATTCATTTAGCTTTTGCTTTTTTGGTATTTTCCAGATGTTCCATAACGAGCAGGCATTGGTTATATACTTAAAAGAACAAAGAAAATTTATAATAAGAAATAGCAGTCATTTTTTTCTCTAATATTTCTACCCTTTTGTTTGAGTTCTACTCATTGAGATTACAAGAAAAAGTAAATTCTCTCTTCTAGATGAAAAACCTATGAACATTTAAAAAGGACCTCTCAGAGTGTCCCTAAGACTCTCCCTTAAACTTTCCTTTAAAAGTCTGTCACGTGGTTTCTAGATCATTCACCATCTTTTTTGTCTGAACATAATCCCTTTGGTGGATAATCATTTAAAATAGAGGTCCAGAACTGGATACGGTATTTCAAGTACAGCCTGATTCATAGAAAGGGTAATAGACTCTCCCTTGGTTACGCTATGGTTCCATTATCGCAGCCTGCAATAGAACTGGTATTTTCAGTGCCCATGACAGTGCTGACTCATGTGCGGTTTACTGAAATTCCCATATCTTTCACTCATTTTCCCTTACCTATGCCCTACTCTCTTATCTGTGCTTTATCTATCTTCCCTTCTCAAGCAGGCCCCAGATGGTAGACACAAGGAATGGCAGAACCGTGACAGAGTTTATCCTCGTGGGCTTTGAGCAGAGCTCCCCATCCACTCGGGCATTGCTCTTCGCCCTCTTCCTAGCCCTCTACAGCCTTGCCATGGCCATGAATGGCCTCATCATCTTCATCACCTGGACAGACCCCAGGCTCAACAGCCCCATGTACTTCTTCCTTGGCCACCTGTCCTTCCTGGATGTCTGCTTCATCACCACCACCATCCCACAGATGCTGATCCACTTAGTGATAAAGAATCACACTCTCACCTTTGCCTCCTGCTTAACCCAGAGGTACTTGGTCTTCTGTGTGGGTGTGGCTGAGTGCATCCTCTTGGCTTTCATGACCTATGACCGTTATGTTGCCATCTGCCACCCACTAGCCTATACCCAGATCATGAGCAGCAGGTCTGTGTGAGCCTGGTGAGTACAGCCTGGTCCTTTGGGCTGATCAATGGCATCTTGCTTGAGTATATGTCACTCCAGAATCCCTTCTGCAGAGACAACCACATAGAAAACTTCTTCTGTGAGGCCCCCATAGTGATTGCTCTCTCCTGTGGAGACGCCCAGTTTAGTCTGGGGTCATCTTTGCCGATGCCATTGTGGTGCTGCTCAGCCCCATGGTGCCCATCGTCATCTCCTGTGCCCGCATCCTGGCCTCCATCCTGGGCAGGAACTCCTCCTCTGGCCGAGGCAAGGCCTTCTCCACTTGTGCCTCCCATCTGACCGTGGTCATCTTTTTCTACACCTCGGCCATGCTCTCTTACATGAACCCCCGCAGCACACACGGTCCTGACAAAGACGAGCCTTTCTCCCTCCTCTACACCATCATCACCCCCATCTGCAACCCCGTCATCTACAGTTTCCAAAACAAAGAAATGAAGGGGGCCATGGCGAGGGCCCTTGGGAGGAGCAGCCTTTCCCGGGCAGAGTCTGTGTAGTTAGAAACACCTGGAGGGGCAGCTTCTTCCCCTGACTTCCCCTCCTGCAGCCCGAAGAAGTGGGAGACTCACTAGCTGACAAGCTCCAGGAAAGAGTACTCATGGCTTCCTTTCTGCTAGTATAAGACCCGAAAGATCCTGTTGTTGTTGCTCAGTTGCTAAGTTGTGTCTGACTCTTTGTGACCTTGTGGACTGCTGCACACAAGGCTTCCCTATCCTTCACTATCTCCCAGAGTTTGCTCAAACTCATCTCCATTAAGTCAGTGATGCTATCTAACCATCTCATCCTCTGCCATCCCCTTCTCCTCTTGCTCTCAATCTTTCCTAGCATCAGGGTCTTTTCCGATGAGTCAGCTCTTCATACCAAGTATTGGAACTTCAGTTTCAGCATTAGTCCTTCCAATGAATATTCAGGGTTGATTTCCTTTAGGATTAACTGGTTTGATCTCCTTGCTGTCCAAGGGACTCTCAAGAGTCTTCTCCAGCACCACAATCTTTATGGAAGATCCTGTTGATGTTTAATAATGCTCATCTATCTAATTTCACTTCCACCAAATTTCTCTTAGTTATAAATTTTCATGATTGGAGAGGCAAGTGTAATAAAATGGAGGAGTGTATTCCAAAATTTGGGGGAAAGTAGTATGGTCTTCTAGAGAAAATCACAAAGAGGATGAAAGTTTGTTCTTTCCAGAGCAAAGTCAACTGGTAGGAATCTTAAGACTGAGAAAGGAGCAGATTGAGAGCCATGAGGGAAACAAAAGGATGTGGAACATAGGAAAAAAGCAATGAGTAGGAGAAATATGCTGTAACCATCCCTATATGCTTGTCTCAAAATTCTCCATGAAATTTGTCTCCCTATATAAGAACTGATTAATAGGATTACTTCTCAGGGGCAGCAAGAGGAGGAGCTGTATGTCAAATGCATGTGGATTATTGATGGAGAGGAGGAAGAACAGAAGCAAGAGCAAAGGTCTCTGGAGAACACCTACTTCCCCAGGTTGTAAACTGGGGGTAGGAGCTGTAGAGAGAAATCTCCTAGGATCAAGAAAGCTTTGAGTGACTTCTGCATTGTACAAGAATATATAAAAGCTCTTTGACCTATTTATACACTTATTTGCTACAACTTGTAAATTTTGACACTAACCTGGATACAGTTTAAGTGTACCTTTTTTTTTATGAAGATTCCTTCCTATTTCTTGCTTTACCTATAATATACTACATTTCCTGAAACTATACTTACAGTTCTATCTTCTGTCTTCCCCACCACTATTCCATTTCTGAAAATCTAGAGCAGAGGAGTCGGACACAACAGAGCGACTTTACTTTCACTTTTCACTTTCATGCATTGGAGAAGAAAATGGCAACCCACTCCAATGTTCTTGCCTGGAGAACCCCAGTAACGGCGGAGCCTGGTGGGCTGCCGTCTATGGGCTCACACAGAGTCAGACACGACTGAAGCGACTTAGCAGCAGCAGCAGAGCAGAGGAGGTCCTAAGTAGGATGATTTTCTCCCCCAGGGGTATTTAGCAATATCTGAAGATATTTTTTTGGTTGTCACTACTGGAGGAAAGAGTATGGTACTAGCATCCAGTAGGGGGAGACCAGAGATGCTGCTGAACATTCTATAATACAAAGGAAATCCCCTAAAATAAAGAATTGTATGGCCCAAGATGTCGATAATGTCAGGAGAGATAAGGTATTAAAATGGAACAATCATAAAAATGATGAGAGTTATTCATATGGGGAGGGAAGAGATAGGGGGAAACCAAGGAGAATTTAGAATAAAGAATTCTATCTGCAGTCATTTTCTGCTGGACTACGGGCAGGATTTCTGCTGACACTGCCATAGCAACAATCTATGTAAATAGTTGTAATAAAAACCTTCCCTAAAACCTCTCTGTTTGTCTCTATTTGAACTTACCCTTACCCCCACCAAGTTTTTTTTTTCAAGTTATAGGAATTTCCTAGCCAGTCATGCCCTTCTGTCTATCACTAGTCTGGATTCCTATTTAAATTCTACCCTTTCCCTCTGTTACTTCCAAGCAAAATTCATCCACCCAATATCCATCCTTCCCTTGTTCCCACCAATCTCATATTTTTGCCTAGCCCAATCTCACCATTCATCAACTCCACTTGTTTACACTGGGACTCTTACAATGCCATTTAGTAAAACGTGTGGAAACCATGTATGCTATTATGGAAATACTATCTATAATTTCAATACTTTTTCTCATCCACTTCACCAATCTCCTTCTTTTACCAATGTTCATATTTCCCCACCCATATGCTCCACCCATCCTGAAGGGTCTGCTCTACCTTTTATGGATGCTAGACATTTTTTTTTTTTTTTTTCCCTTCTAAAACTAAATGCATACTTTCTCCCCTGATCTGTGTCCTGATAGATAGACTTTTGTTGACTGCCTTCATTACCTTCTAAGCTCTGGTTAGGTTCAACTAATAAGAGTTACTTAGTAAGAGTAGAGGAAAGCAGGAAGAGAGTGGGTGTGTTTATTTTCCTGTCTCCTTCCCTGATGTTCCAGAGCCCCTATCAAGTGACCTTCTTTTACAGCTCCATTCTCTGTTCCTGTAAGGTAGTACCTGGTCCCACTCTTGAGTGCCTAAGTGCTTTTCCATCCCTCTTTGACTCCTGCATCTTTATAGCTCCCCTTATTGGTCCTATATAAGCACACCAATTATTTCCTTCCAGGCACCCACTAGGGCTTCCCGGGTGGAACAAGTAGTAAAGAATTGGCCTGCCAGTGCAGGAGATGAAGAGACATGGGTTTGTACCTGGATCAGGAAGATCCCCTGGAATAGGAAATGGCACCCCACTCCAGTATTCTTGCCTGGAAAATTCCATGAATGGAGGAGCCTGACAGGCTGCAGTCCATGGGGCTGCAAATTCGGACACGACTGAGTGAGCACCACACCCACTGGCTGAGTAACAGGGACCTAGTACAAAAACAAATGGAATATTTCTCAAAATAGCCTGTATGTTGGTCCATAAAACAAACCTTAAAACATTTCAAAGGTAAGGAATCACACAGGCCAAGTTCTCTAATCATGCTACTGCTGCTGCTAAGTCGCTTCAGTCATGTCCAACTCTGTGCGACCCCAGAGATGGCAGCCCACCAGGCTCCCCCATCCCTGGGATTCTCCAGGCAAGAACACTGGAGTGGATTGCCATTTCCTTCTCCAATGCATGAAAGTGAAAAGTGAAAGTGAAGTCACTAAGTCGTGTTCAACCCTCAGCGACCCCATGGACTGCAGCCTTCCAGGCTCCTCTGTCCATGGGATTTTCCAGGCAAGAGTACTGGAGTGGGGTGCCATTGCCTTCTCCTCTTTAATCATAATGCAGTTAAAAGTTAGCAATCACTATCAAAAAGATACCTGGAAAGAACCAGAGATCAAATTGCCGACATCTGCTGGATCATCGAAAAAGCAAGAGAGTTCCAGAAAAACATCTACTTCTGCTTTATTGACTATGCCAAAGCCTTTGACTGTGTGGATCACAATAAACTGTGGAAAATTCTGAAAGAGATGGGAATACCAGACCACCTAACCTGCCTATTGAGAAATCTGTATGCAGGTCAGGAAGCAACAATTAGAACTGGACATGGAACAACAGACTGGTTCCAAATAGGAAAAGGAGTACGTCAAGGCTGTATATTGTCACCCTGCTTATTTAACTTCTATGCAGAGTACATCATGAGAAACGCTGGACTGGAAGAAGCACAAGCTGGAATCAAGATTGCCGGGAAAAATATCAATAACCTCAGATATGCAGATGACACCACCCTTATGGCAGAAAGTGAAGAGGAGCTAAAAAGCCTCTTGTTGAAAGTGAAAGAGGAGAGTGAAAAAGTTGGCTCTTCAGAAAACGAAGATCATGGCATCTGGTCCCATCACTTCATGGGAAATAGATGGGGAAACAGTAGAAACAGTGTCAGACTTTATTTTTTTGGGCTCCAAAATCACTGCAGATGGTGACTGCAGCCATGAAATTAAAAGACGCTTACTCCTTGGAAGAAAAGTTATGACCAACCTAGATAGTATATTCAAAAGCAGAGACATTACTTTGCCGACTAAGGTCCGTCTAGTCAAGGCTATGGTTTTTCCTGTGGTCATGTATGGATGTGAGAATTGGACTGTGAAGAAGGCTGAGCGCCGAAGAATTGATGCTTTTGAACTGTGGTGTTGGAGAAGACTCTTGAGAGTCCCTTGGACTGCAAGGAGATCTAACCAGTCCATTCTGAAGGAGATCAACCCTGGGATTTCTTTGGAAGGAATGATGCTAAAACTGAAGCTCCAGTACTTTGGCCACCTCATGCGAAGAGTTGACTCATTGGAAAAGACCCTGATGCTGGGAGGGATTGGCGGCAGGAGGAGGAGGGGACGACCGAGGATGAGATGGCTGGATGGCATCACGGACTCGATGGATGTGAGTCTAAGTGAACTCTGGGAGTTGGTGATGGACAGGGAAGCCTGGCGTTCTGCGATTCGTGGGGTCACAAAGAGTCAGACACGACTGAGCAACTGAACTGAACTGAATTCTAGTTAAGAATGAATTATAAGTCTAATCTTACATGGAAAGAGTATGAGGCTTAGAAGTTGTCACTTCCACCCTCATCAGTGAAAAAGAAAAATGAATGAACAAACAAAATCAACAATACTTCTTAGGTCCATCAGAGAATTGAAGTCACAGGGCAAACCATGATTCCAAAAACTGAGACAGGTGAACACAGCATCCCAGCTTCCTTAGGAGCAGAAGCTGCAGCTAGAGCCTGGTCAGAACACTTGAAGGAAAACGGACTAGTTACTGAGATTGAGCATGGGTTGGCTTCGTAGAAAAACACTCCTGGAGGCTCATCCTTAGGGAAGCCGTCTTAGTTTTATGAGTTTTACTTGCAGCATTCCCACCAGATTCTCATGATGAAGATCAGAAAAAAAAAAAAAAAAGACAAAAAAATCCCTTATGCTTCAGCAGTGGGAAGGGAAAATAACCATTCTGAAATAAGCTCAGAGAACTCTGTTCTCCTTAACAGACTGTCCTCAAGGAACACTACCTATGAGAACCTAACCAACCTCGGGAAGGATCCAGAAAAAAAAGAAAATGTGAGAAGTACCTGTAAAAGTCACAGCATAAGGACACAGGCTCACCAGAAAACCAAGACCTCATCAAAGGACCACAGGATGCTTCCACTCCCCACCACTCAACACCACATCAGTAGGGCTTGAGGGTTTCAAGAAGTACACCCGAAAGACCTACAATCTTCAGTCCCTAATTAGGAAGGAGTCTCTAAGAAACAAAAAGATAACAGAGGAGATGAAACAAGGATACTAGAGGAAATTTTAGCCTCTGGCACCACAACTACAGCAAACATAAACACTGCCTAACACCTAGCAAGATCAATATAAAACCTCCATTAAAGGCCTATTTATCTCAGTTCCTTTTACCTGATACCTCTTGTTTGTTTTTTTTTTTTAACAGAAGAGCCAATTATGGTAAAAATTAGAAAATTTCACAAGCCCCAGAACTGTGATGAATCTACATACAATTTTGTGGGATGTAGCTAGAGCAGCACTTTCTTATATTAGAAGAAAAAAGACAAGTTAAAATCTAATAAATTAAACTACTAATTTAATCACATGTTAAAAGATTATGCAAGGAAAGCAGGAGAAGATGTATATAATAGATTTATCAGTAATGCCATCTGAGTGTAATTGCTGAGTCATATGATAGTTCTATCTTCAGTTTTTTGAGGTCTTTCCCTCTCTTCTGTTATAGAGGCAAACCTCCATAATATTATGGGTTCTGTTCCAGACCACTGAAATAAAGTGAGTAATGCAAGAAAGCATGTCACACAAATTTTTTTTGTGGCATCCTCTGATGCCCTCTTCTCTTTCAGCCCTCAATCTTTCCCAGCATCAGGGACTTTCCCAATGAGTCGTCTGTTCACATTAGATGACCAAAATACTGGCGCTTCAGCTTCAGCATCAGTGCTTCCAGTGAATATTCTGGGTTGATCTCTCTTAAGATTGACTGATTTGATCTTGCTAGCCAAGAGACTTTCATGAGTCTTCTCTAGCACCACAGTTCAAAGGCATCAATTCTTTGGCATTCTGCCTTCTTTACAGTCCAGCTCTCACAACCATACATGACCACTGGGAATACTATAGCCTTGACTATCCAGACCATTGTCGGCAGATTAATGCCTCAGTTTTTCAACACACTGTCTAGGTTTGTCATCACTTTTCTGCCAAGAAGCAATCTTGGCAGTCTTCTGATTTCATGGCTACAGTCACCGTCCGCAGTAATTCTGGAGCCCATGAAGAGGAAATCTGTCACTACTTCACATTTTCCCCTTCAATCTGCCATGCAGTAATGGGGCCGGAAGCAACAATCTTAGTTTTTCTAATATTTAGTCTTAAGCCAGCTCTTTCACTCTCCTCCTTCACCCTCAGGAGGCTCTTTAGTTCCTCTTGGCTTTGCCATTTGAGTGGTATCATCTGCATGTCTGAGGCTGTTGACGTTTCTCCTGCCTGTCTTGATTCTAGCTTGTAACTCATCCACCCTGGCATTTCTCATGATGTGCTCATGAAGGGGAATCAGCTATACATATACATAAATCCACGCTTTTGTAGATCCCCTTCCCATCTAGGTCACCACAGAATACTGAGTTCCCTGTGCTATATAGGAGGTTCTCATTAGTTACCTATTGTATTTTATATATAGGAGGGTATTGATGTCAATTCCAATCTCCCAACTGACACTTCAATTTTTATAAATTATAAGTTTGTGGTACCCTGCACTGAGCAAGTCTATCTGCACCTTTTTTCCAATATCATTTGCTTATATCACATTATGGTAATCCTTTCAATATTTCAAAAGTTTAGTTAGTATTATATTTGTTATGGTGATCTATGACCAGTGATCACTGATGTTACCATGATGACTTACTGAGGACTCAGATGATGGTTAGCATTTTTTAGCAATAAAGTTTATTTAATTGAATAGGTACATTGTATTTTAGACATAATGTTATTGCACACTTAATAGTCCATCATATAGTGTAAACATAACTTTTATATGCACCGGGAAAATAAAAAAATTTGTGTGACATGCTTTCTTGCATTACTCACTTTATTTCAGTGGTCTGGAACAGAACCCATAATATTATGGAGGTTTGCCTCTATAACAGAAGAGAGGGAAAGACCTCAAAAAACTGAAAATAGAACTATCATATGACTCAGCAATTACACTCAGATACATGTCTGAAAGAAAAGAAAACACTAATTCAAAAAGATATATGCTTCCCACTGTTAATAGCAGCATTATTTATGATAGCCAAGATATGAAAGCAACCTAAGGGTCCTCAACAGATGAATGGATAAGGAAGCTGTGGTACATTCATATACAGCAGACTACTATTCAAGCATTTAAAAAAAAGAATGAAAGTTTGCTATTTGCAACAACATCAATGGACTTGGAGGGTATTATGCTAAGTGAAATGAGTTGGACAGAGAAAATACATACTCTATGATATGACTTACACGTGGAATCTAAAAAATAAACTAGTGAATATATCAAAAAGGAGGGAAAATCCTCAACTTTTTAAATAACTTTGATACCAATACTTGACAAAGACAAAATAAGCTAATATAACTTATGAATAGAATTGTAAAACTTCTAAACAGAATTGTCTCCCTACATGTTAAAAATATAATACCTTGTATCATGAACAAACTTGAGTCTATCCCAGGACATTCAAAATTTATTTAACATCAGAAAATGAATTAATGTTAATCATTACATTAATAGACAAATGGAGAAAAATCACATGATAATATCAGTAGATGCAGGAAAGGCATCTATTTTACTGAAAATTCACACCTGTTTTTAATTAAAAAAAAAAAAAAAACAACAATTCTCAGCCAAGCAGGAATAGATACGTACTTCCTTAACCAACAGAGTGATCATATACCAAATCTCTGCAAGCATCACCCTTAATAGGGAAACATTAAAATTACCTTTAGATTATAAACAAACCTAGGGTAACCATTATCCCTACTTTTATTCATAGTTGTACTGAAGATCCTGTTGTTGTGCAGTTGTTCAGTCCTGTCTGACTTTTTGCGACCCCATGGACTGCAGCACACCAGACTTCCCTGTCCTTCACTGTCTCCCAGTTTGCTCAAACTCATGTCCATTGAACTGGTGATACCATCCAACCATCTCATCTTCTGTCGTCCCCTTCTCCTGCCTGCAATCTTTCCCAGCATGAGTGTCTTCTCCAATGAGTCAGCTCTTAGCATCAGGTGACCAAAGTATTGGAGCTTCAGCTTCAGCATCAGTCCTTCCAATAAATATTCAGGGTTGATTTCCTAGACTGAGGATATATATAGTAAAATAAAGCAAGGGAAGTAGATAAGTTGTATAAGAACTAGAAACAAAAACCCAAAACTGTACTTAGGGATGGCATGATTGTCTTCACAGAAAAACTTTTAAAAGTACAGATAATTTATTTAAATTAATAGAATTAAACAAGTTTACTAGATGCAAAAATCCAATTGCATTTTTATATTCCAGCAAATAAAATAGAAAAATAAATTTTAAGACCATTTAAAATAATGTCCAAAATATAAAATATATGGGAATAACCATAATGAAATAGGGCAGTCCTTCACGGAAAGATGCACATAAATTATGGAATGACACTAGGGAAAATGTAAGTAAATAGAAATATATAAACATGTAACATAACATCAATAGATACACACTTTTTCCTAATGACTCTTGAAGTTATGCCACTTTTGGACAGCTTTTTTGGTATAATTATTTTCACCTACATTTGAATTGAACATCATGTTTAGGTTAGAACTGTGCTAATAAAATGCTACGGACCAGAGATGATAAGGAAGTGAGGAGACCAGTGAGCTTCTTTCTTACCATATCAATGAATGATGTACGAATAGATGCTTTAAAAGAGCTTCACAAGTTCACTTTTTTAAGTTTTTGAGTGGATATCTGAAAGATCATAAAAAATCTTTATTGCAAAGCTCACTTTCCTGAAGCTTAACTTCTGTGCATTTTCAAAATCACACTTTCCTCCAAACTCATTTATGTTACAAAAATGCCTAAATTGTATTAGATTTTGTAAGATGCGTACTTGGAGATGGTGGTGGAGGTTTCTGTTATACAATGAGATGAGACCGGGTGTGAAACCACCCTGCACAATTAGACTCTGATGCTAAGTCTCATAGACGCTTAGATTCACTCGAGTCAGGACACAAGCAGCATAAACCTCAACTTTATAGGAACTCATGCACTCCAAGTAGAAAGAAGAGCTACAGAGAACTGAAGGAGTAAGAGAATTACTGGAGTTCTTTGACTTATGCAGAATCTAATCCAATGTCAAGAAGATTTGGGAGAACAGTGGGTGAATTAGGGGAAAGAAGGTTATTTGAGATTTGAAGAATAGAATTGTGATAATAAAGAGGTAGAGGATGACGGTTAGGAAAGGAGCATGTTATCAATGATGTATGCTCCATCAGAGAGTACTTTTCTTTCTTTCTTTCTTCCTTTCTTTCTTTTTTAAGGGAGTGCTTTTGACTGTTTACCACCGTATCAGGAGCATTTAATAAGGTAACTGTTTCATACGTGTATTTAGCTGATCTTTATTGTTGTGTTGAACACAGTGAAGGTAGTATAATAATATGAAAAAATATTGAATTGGGGGCACAAGGAGTGATATCTAAGTCATAAGAAACCCTAACTAGAAAATTAATTCAAAATAAAACTGTACAATAGGTGCTCAAGAGTTAAAGGCTCCAAGATTTGAAGCTGAGGACATGAGGATAATGACACTTGCCAGGCCCCCTTAAATATCAATTCATCTCATAAACAGAGCAGAAACCCTGAGACTATTCTAGATCTTCCAGGCCACTTGCCGTGGAAATAGCCTCACAAGGATATGAGACTATCCCCAGGGGTCCAGTTAAAATGGTAAGACTTCAAGATGAGATAGTTGGCCTTATTACATTTGGCTCCCAACAGTGACCAGGCAAGCCCATGCCTGCCTGAGTGTGTGTGCGTCTGTGAGTGTGTATGTGTGTGTGTGTCCACAGAGCCCATATTCCCTACCCTATAAATGACCAGCTGGTTTGCAGCAGAATTCACTGGGCCCTCACTCGAAGCCTGTGGTTCCCTCCTCTGGGCCTGAGATCAGCACAGGAAATGTTTTCACCTGGGTGTGCCAAAGTCAAGGGAGAAGGTCAGGTCAGTAAACGTGCTCACTTCTTCAGTGAAAGCTGACCCTGACTCTGTTTATCCATCAGAGACAAACATCCCTGGCTCCCTCAGTAACCACTTGTGTTTAGATCACATCAGAATTCTGCACACAGTGGCCATAAAGGAGATGTCACAGATCTTGACTCCATTACTTCCACCTTGCTCCTTTCTCTCTCTCTAGACACTTAACTCTGTCTACTTTTCCAACTCTCTCCAGCTAGTCTGTTCTCTGGCTCTCTCCTCTAAATTTACATCAGGCTGTCAAAGACAGCCAACCAGGACTCCCAGCTCTGGACAAGGGGCAAATGGCTTGGGTGTGTCTGATGGGGCCCTTTTGGTTAGCAAAGACCTGTCTATCACCAGTTGCTGCAGAGGAGACCATATTATCTCTAGGGTTACTTTTCCTCATTTCTTTGTTTTTTTTTTTCCAACTTCCCTCTTCACATTTGTGCTTACTAGTGTCTTCTACTTATCTTACATTTTTCTTTCTTATTCTCTGGAAAAGGAAAGACTTTTGATTCTAAATGATTCTCTTTTAGAAATTATATAAAAGCTGAGGTTCACATTTTTTGCAAATGCCTTGAGGAGAAGAATTAAGAGAAAATGGGACTTAAATACATCAGGAGGGAAACCTGAGTTAAATGGACAGGACAGGGAGAAGCAGGAACCAGTAGGATGGATTATGAAGTGTGGGTGAGATCTTTTTCTCCAGGTTTCTGCAGGGCCAGTTTGGCTTCTTAGTGGGATGCTGGCCAAGTGTTTACAGTATTCCTTTTACATGTGAAATGAAACCACAGGGAGAGGGAGAGAAAACAGAGATCACAATTACGTATATTTATTGTCCAATCTGTGCCAGCACTAATTATATATTATTTTAGTTAATCCTCATTTTATAGGGAAAAAATTGAGATGTGCAGCCAACTGCACATTATAATAAGCAACAATAATGTCAAGTCTGAATTGCTGATATGCCTGCCTCTAAAGACCCTTTGCTTTACCCTGTGCCTCCCTGCCTCCCTATAAAGTGATGAGATTAGGTTCCAGGCGAGGGTTTTTTGTTTTGTTTCCTGTTTATGAATTTATTTATTTATTTTTGGCTGTGCTGGGTCTGTTGCCCCGTGGACTTTTCTCTAGTGGTGATAAGTGAGTTTCTCATTATGGTGGCTTCTCTAGTGCAGACTATAGGCTCTGGGGCATGCAGGGTTCAGTAGCTGGGGCATGGGGCTCAGTCGTTGCAGCTCTAGGGCACAAGCTCACTAGTGAAGGCACACGGGCTCAGTTGCTCTGCGCCATGTGAGATCTTCCCGAACCGGGGATTGAGTCTGTGTCTCCTGCATTGGCAGGCGGATTCTTTTCCACTGAGCCACCAAGGAAGACTCCAGGCAACGTTTTTTAATCTCTAAATATGTAACTGTTCACCTCTTAAAATCATTTTATTTCTTAGTCTAAGAATCTCTCTGGGTTTCAACTTTATTCTCTCCTACTCTGTTGGTACATATCTTGCTCTCCCCCTTGCTTACTCTCTCTGTCTCATTATCCTTCACTTTTTCTTCCTCTTTATTCGCTTCTCAAAGCTAATCAGAATCTCTGCAAATTTTTTCTTCACACACTGTAAGTAGCAAAACAGCTTAATGACGTAGAATAGCTAAAGTTGTCTAATCCACTGATGTTCAATAATTCTCCTTGATTTCTAAGTTCTCCTTCCAGTTTCATCTTCATTTGTCTTTAGACTTATACCCAGTCCCTAAATGTTCAGAGAAATATCATTATGGATACTTTATGTATAATTTCCTGTCTCTTTTCCTTGATTGTCTAGTTGTTTTACTCTTTAAGTCTCTGTACTGAAGGAAGGAAGCAACAAGTCTAGGGTGGTTTCATTATAGCTTGTAATGGAATCGTGAATTCACTTTAGGACTCAGCTGGAAAATGGTTAGGGATGATGGAGGGAGATCAAGTCTCACAAAATGCGGCACTATCTGGAGTTACAACCTCAGCTATAAAGTGAAATAAAGGTTATTGTCAGTATTTCCATCATTTATGGTGACTCTCATTAGTGCAGATCAACACGAATGGTCTTCTAGTAGAGTTTGTGACCTACACTGATCTTTTGACATCACAGGGATCTGGGTCATCGCAGGCCTCTGAAATGCCCAGCCACAGCACATTTACAACACTGGTGCAGGCCAGACCATCACAAGGGATCCAGGTACTTCAGAGATCCCATTTCAGAAAGACATAGAAATACTGAAGTGGATCCAGTATCAAGGAGAAGGATGAAGCAAAAATAAACCAGAAGACTGAGACAGTCAAGAGAATTTATAATATTTCTACAGTTTAACTCAATTGGATCTCTGTGGCAAGCCAGTTATTGGCAAGGCCCTCTGAGGAGCAAAAAGACTATTCAGTGTCCATCTTGCTTAAGAAAAGGGAAATAGGAAGAAACTTAAAATAGAAAAGAGGGGGGAAACAGGTAAGCCTATAGAAACACTTCTAAGTAAATCTGTAAGATATTGGGATGGGTCACTAAATTGTAATAGAGTTATCAGCAGAGACCTCCAGGGACTCACACTAAAAACTAGTTGTCCTTCCTTAAAAGTCATTTACATCTGTCCTCAGAATACCTCGATCCATATGCTTTTCCCTACACAACTTTATTAGGTAATGGCAAAAATTTATTTCCTATTGTCTCCCAATATGATTCCTAAATTCCTCAAAGTTCATGTAGATGTGTTAGTGAAAACCATGGAGTTTCAGAATTACACCTCATATTTTAAAATCTTTAAAAATGCCATAATTCCAGGGCATTCCTAATAATATGTGAAACCAGCAGGGAAAACAGTTCTTCTTTTCTGACCAGTTAAGGACTTGGTAAGGGCCTGGCCTGTCTTTCTAATGACAGGTTAGTGCAATAGAACACAGGGTCAAGGAGACCTGCAGAAGAGGGGCTCTGCTCTTATAAGGCCTTTCCAGTTTCTCTTCTTTTTGTACCTAGTGAACAGACCCACTTTAGTTTCCTCTCCCTCTGACATTCCTGTAGTGAGACACCACCCAACTGAGTACTATTTTGTTCTCTCCCTGTACAGATAGGCAACAAAATATTCCAAACAACCCATAATTGTGCGTTCCCTCTGATCGCCAGTTGTGGATGATGGCGGTCTCACTAACAAGGATCTCTGTAAACCCTGGTTGCCCTTCTATTTTAACAGGGCTAATTCTGCCATGGGCAGAGGAGCCTGGCAGGCTACAGTCCATGGGGTCTCAAAAGAGTCAGACATGACTGAGCAACTAAACAATGACAACACAACAATTCAGGACTCATCCTTCATGGATTTCTGGGTCTTGTCATCTTGTCTATATTTCTGAATGATGAATGGCCCTATATTTTATCTTTTAATCTGATTTCTAAATTCTGTTAGTTTTACTTTCAGTAAACAGTATATGTTCTCTCATTCTTAGTTAACAAAGAGAAATTGATTGGCCACTTTAGGGTGAACTGCATATTCTCTGAGCTGGAATTAGGAGGGTGGATGCCTTTGCCTTCTTCTTGCAGGCTGCCTTTGATCTAATCTTATTTGATTAGGAGAATTTTCAGAGATGGAAGAGGGAATACAAGCCTTATAAATCTTAAGAGCTGGCTTTTAGTTCCCAGCCTTGAGAAGCAAGGGAAATCTTCACTCGATCTTCAAATAAGCCCCAATTAGTTTACACTTTTTATTGTATATAACTGATTTCTAAATTATTGTGTATTGGCCATCATGGAATGGTTACCTCCAACTTATTCACACATTGTGTCAAATTGGGAGCAGGAATTTCTATCTTCCCTAATAAAGACTGAAAAGAAACTGCCTTTTATCACAAAATGACATATCCACTAACAATTCAGTTTACTAAAAGAACATCTTTTTATGGCTATTTTCCACCTTGTAAGGTCTTCTCAAGTTTAGATGTAATTTCAGCATTATACCTGATATGAAACATTTGAGTGTTAACTCAGGTTCTCAGGTTCTCACTTATAGTGACTATTTTTTCTTACCAAGGATGCCTTTCTCCAAGAACAACCTTCTTTAGTCCGTCAGTTGTTAGCAAATATTTTTCTTGCATCTGATATTTTCCTTTTTATTCACACTCTCCTGAGTATTTTATGATTTCATTACTCTTCAGATCCCCCAGTATTTTACTGAAGCTTGATTAGAGCTCTTAACCATGTGATATTATATTTAATTTACAAAATATGCCTGTCTTAACTGTACTGTATACTCTACCAAAACTTAACAGTGCTTAAAAAATATATTTTTAATATGCAGATTCAGTTTTTAAAAGATTTCAGGAAATTTGAGGATTGTTGTTCAGTCACTCAGTCGTGTCCAACTCTTTGCGACCCCATGGACAGCAGCAGGCCAGGCCTCCCTGTCCATCACCAACTCCTGGAGTTTACTCAAACTCATGTCCATTGAGTCGGTGATGCAATCCAGCCACCTCATCCTCTGTCATCCCCTTCTCCTCCCACCTTCAATCTTTCCCAGCATCAGGATCTTTTCAAATGAGTCAGTTCTTCACATCAGGTGACCAAAGTATTGGAGTTTCAGCTCAGCATCAGTCCTTCCAATGAATATTCAGGACTGATTTCCTTTAGGATGGACTGGTTGGATCTCTTTGCAGTCCAAGGGACTATCAAGAGTCTTCTCCAACACCACAGTTCAAAAGCATCAATTCTTTGCCAGTCAGCTTTCTTTATAGTCCAACTCCTACATCCATACATGACTACTGGAAAAACCATAGCTTTGACTAGACAGACCTTTGTTGACAGAGTAATGTCTCTGCTTTTTAATATGCTATTTAGGTTGGTCATAACTTTTCTTCCAAGGAGCAAGCGTCTTTTAATTTCATGGCTGCAATCATCATCTGCAGTGATTTTGAAGCCCAAGAAAATAAAGTCTGTCACTGTTTCCATTGTTTCCCCATCTATTTGCCATGAATTGATGGGACCAGATGCCATGATCTTAGTTTTCTGAATTTTGAGTTTTAAGCCAATTTTCTCACTCTCCTCTTTCACTTTCATCAAGAGGCTCTTTAGTTCTTCTTCACTTTCTGCCATAAGGGTGGTGTCATCTGCATATCTGAGGTTATTGATATTTCTCCCAGCAATCTTGACTGCAGCTTGTGCTTCTTCCAGTCCAGCATTTCTCATGCTGTGCTCTGCATATATGTTAAGTAAGCAGGGTGACAATACACAGCCTTGATGGACTCCTTTTCCAATTTGGAAGTCTGTTGTTCCATGTCCAGTTCTAATTGTTGCTTCTTGACCTGTATATAGAGGTCTCAGGAGGCAGGTCAGGTGGTCTGGATTCCCATTTCTTGAAAAATTTTCCACAGTTTGTTGTGATCCACACAGTCAGTCTTTGGCATAGTCATAGTCAGTTCTTCACATCAGGTGACCAAAGTATTGGAGTTTCAGCTCAGCATCAGTCCTTCCAATGAATATTCAGGACTGATTTCCTTTAGGATGGACTGGTTGGATCTCTTTGCAGTCCAAGGGACTATCAAGAGTCTTCTCCAACACCACAGTTCAAAAGCATCAATTCTTTGCCAGTCAGCTTTCTTTATAGTCCAACTCCTACATCCATACATGACTACTGGAAAAACCATAGCTTTGACTAGACAGACCTTTGTTGACAGAGTAATGTCTCTGCTTTTTAATATGCTATTTAGGTTGGTCATAACTTTTCTTCCAAGGAGCAAGCGTCTTTTAATTTCATGGCTGCAATCATCATCTGCAGTGATTTTGAAGCCCAAGAAAATAAAGTCTGTCACTGTTTCCATTGTTTCCCCATCTATTTGCCATGAATTGATGGGACCAGATGCCATGATCTTAGTTTTCTGAATTTTGAGTTTTAAGCCAATTTTCTCACTCTCCTCTTTCACTTTCATCAAGAGGCTCTTTAGTTCTTCTTCACTTTCTGCCATAAGGGTGGTGTCATCTGCATATCTGAGGTTATTGATATTTCTCCCAGCAATCTTGACTGCAGCTTGTGCTTCTTCCAGTCCAGCATTTCTCATGCTGTGCTCTGCATATATGTTAAGTAAGCAGGGTGACAATACACAGCCTTGATGGACTCCTTTTCCAATTTGGAAAGTCTGTTGTTCCATGTCCAGTTCTAATTGTTGCTTCTTGACCTGTATATAGAGGTCTCAGGAGGCAGGTCAGGTGGTCTGGATTCCCATTTCTTGAAAAATTTTCCACAGTTTGTTGTGATCCACACAGTCAGTCTTTGGCATAGTCAATAAAGCAGAAGCAGATATTTTTCTGGAACTCTCTCACTTTTTTGATGATCCAACATGAGGATTACAGACATTTAAAAATATAAATGTCCTAATTAATATTTTTCATTTATGCAGTGACCTGCAAAAGGAAACAGTAAATTAAAGTTTGTTGACACTTTCATATTGCAGATATTCTATGTGGTTTATGTGTATATTTTTATATAAATTATATATTTTTGATTGAATAATTTTCTCCTAATCTTCACAAATACAGAGAAAAATATAGTTTTCTTCATTTTACAGATGAGAAAACAGGTTTGTAGGAGTTGATTTTTAAAGTTTTGTCATGGACAGCATTAAATAATGTAGAAAGTTGGAACTCAGATGATCATTTATTCTATTATTCCTTCAACATACATATATTGAACAACTGCTATGTGTTAGGCAGTGTCCCAGAAAACAAGGATGTAAAATCTCTGTCGTTACGGAGTTCAGGAACAAATGCAATTTCAAATAGGCGGATGTGGGAAGAGTTACTGAAGGCTTCACTATGGCTGCAAGAGCTGAGACTGGTCTTGTTGGAGCAGTTTGTCAAGTGGAGAAATATATATGAAGACTGAATTCCAAAAAGAGCACTAGTAGAGTATTGGAGGCTTAGGAAACGACAGTGTATTTGGGAAACAAAAGTTGTAGCTGGGCTGTAGAGTGTTCTGTAGGGGAGCAGGGGAAGATAACAGTATTTAATTGCTCAGCAGGTAAAGAATCCACCTACAAATGAAGGAGACACAGGAGATGCAGGTTAAATCCCTGGGCCAGGGAAGATCACTTGGAGGAGGAAATGGCAAACCACTCCAGTATTCTTGCCTGAAAAATGCCATGGATAGAGGACTCACAATGACTCAGACATGACTGAGCACACAGCATGAAAATGGCAATATAATATGGAGGTTAGAAAGAGGGAATGGAAAGTGACTTCATGGTTTCTGAACTATGGGGTTCAGTTAATACTGTTAACTAAGGAGGAGATTAAGACAAAGAGCCATGGATGCTCCTGGGGCACTGATAACTGTGCAGACTTCTCTCTGTTCTTTATCTTTCACTAGACCAAATCTAAACCAGACTTCCACTGAAAAATTCTCAAAAGTCTTAAGTGCAGAACAACAGCTTAAATGCCCTTGTGAGACAGGAAGTTTCTTAGCTACCATTTCTGGTTTTCCTGACCTTAAAAGAAATTGAAAGCCACTGCCCACCATAGCAATGGGCTTCCCTGGTAGCTCAGTTGGTAAAGAATCCACCTGCAATCTAGGAGAGTCCAGTTCAATTCCTGGGTTGGGAAGCTCCCCTGGAGAAGAGATAGGCTACCCACTCCAGTATTCTTGGGCTTCCTTTGTGGCTCAGTTGGTAAAGAATCCGCCTGCACCACAGCAATCAGAGCAGAAAACGAAATAAAAGGAATCCAGGTTGGAAAAGAAGAAGTAAATCTCTCACTGTTTGCAGATGACATGATCCTTTACATAGAAAACCCGAAAGACTCCACCAGAAAATTACTAGAGCTAATCAATGAATATAGTAAAGTTGCAGGATATAAAATCAACACACAGAAATCCCTTGCATTCTTATACACTAATAATGAGAAAGTAGAAAACGAAATTAAGGAATCAATTCCATTCACCATTGCAACGAAAAGAATAAAATACTTAGGAATATACCTACCTAAAGAAACTAAAGACCTATATATAGAAAATTATAAAACACTGATGAAAGAAATCAAAGAGGACACTAATAGATGGAGAAACATACCATGTTCATGGATCGGAAGAATCAATATAGTGAAAATGAGTATACTACCCAAAGCAATCTACAGATTCATAGATAGAGAGAACAAGCTAGTGGTTACAACTGGGCAGAGGGGCAAAATAAGGGTGGGGAAATGGGAAGGACACATTTCTGGGTGTAAAATAGACTCTAGAATGCACAACATGGAGAACACAGTAACTCTTTTGTAATAACTAAATAAAAAGTAACCTTTAAATGGTTAAAAATAAAATATTTATTGAAAATAAATTAAACAAATAAAATTATTATTTAGATAATTTAGTGAATGATCCATCTATGGCATTTTGAACCTTGATTCTGGCTTTACTCATGTTGTTGTTCAGTCGCTATATCCAGGCTTCCCTGTCCTTCACCATCTCCTCAGTTTGCTCAACTCATGTCCATTGAGTCAGTGATGGCAGCCAACCACCTCATCTTGTGTTACTCCTTTCTCCTACTCTCAGTGTTTCCCAGTATCAGGGTCTTTTCTGATGACTAAGCTCTTCACATCAGGTGCTCAAAGTATTGGAGGTTCAGCTTCAGCATCAGTCCTTCCAACGAATATTCAGGGTTGATTTCCTTTAGGATTGATTGGTTTAATCTCCTTACATTTCATGGGACTCTCAAGAGTCTTCTTCCAGCACCATAATTCAAAAGCATCAATTTTTCAGTGGTCAACCTTCTTTATGGTCAAACACTCACATCTACACATGACTATAGAAAAAATCATAGCTTTGACTATATGGACGTTTGTTGGCAAAGTGATGTTTCTGCTTTTTAAAAAGCTGTCTAGGCTTGTCATAGCTTTTCTTCCAAGGAGCAAGCATCTTTTAATTTTTAGCTGCAGTCACCATCCACAGTGATTTGGAGCCCAAGAAAATAAAATCTGTCACTGTTTTCGTTTTTTCCCTGTCTGTTTGCCATGAAGTGATGGGGCCAGATGCCATAATCTTCATTGTTGACTGTTGACCTTTTTTTTTCCCCCTTTGGTCTGTCAAACATCTTCAATTTTTTCTGTGAGTTACTCTATTTTTAAATATAGTGTCCCATAAGCGATAGGATTTTGTGACCTCTAGTCTGGTGTACAAGTGTATTACCACAACATTATATAATTAGATGGAACTTCCAATAGGCCATATAATCTCTCCAAGACAGGCATTTAAAAAATTACTTACATGCAAAAAAGTTCAAATATGCTGTTTGTTCTGGCCACCTTAATTTGGGGTAAAAAAAAATTTAAAAAATCTTCAGAAGCATGGCAATGAGAATAAAATATAACCTGATATATCTGATGGATGCAAAGCAGATGTGAATTGTTTGAGAAAAATCTTTAGAATCTGAAATAACCCAAGTGACTCGTGGTATAGACCAGCTTGTTGCTGGTAACCATGTGTAATGACAAGACTGTGATGACTGTAACCATATACTACATCCATTAAAGGAATTAGTCCTCCTAGCTGAGCAAGTTATTCCAGATCTTGGAGGAAGAAATTAACATGGGCTGAAAATATTGTTCAAATGAAAAATAATGTTTTCAGAAATGCCTGGTATAATGTGAAAGATGGAAAAGAGGCAAGATCATTGAATTCATGAAGAAGCTAAAAAAAGAATGCATATAAAATGTACTAAAATAGAATTTCAAAGAGCATATGTGATTTTAATATTGTTGGCAAAATAATAGGTGATATATGTTGATCAAAATGAACTATGAGAATTCTAAGCTATCAGTAACAAATTTTATTATATTTCAAGTTTAGACCTGTTCAAGATTTCACAAAGATTGCTTAAAAGACATTATTTTACTTCCACATTCAAAGAAATGTGAACTAGCTATTTAAGAAAAAGATTACATACCTTAGAAAAGACTATTATATCTATATGTAAACAATTATATCTATATGTTATGCCACAAAGGTCATGTGTGTTAGTTGTTCAGTTGTGTCCAACTCTTTGCGACCCTATGGACTGTAGCCCACCAGATTTCTACATCCATGGATTCTCCAGGCAAGAATACTGGAGTGGATTGCCATTCCCTTCTCCAACATAGGTCATAAGTTATAAAACATTTATTCCATTTAAAATACTGACCAAAAATAAATGACCAACAGTCCCCTGAAAGTAAAGCTAAACATTGAAAATGAAATATTAACTTCAATCTGGTAACATAAGTTGATATTTATGAAAAAACAAAGTCCCTCTGAAACCATTTCCTCTTTCTAATTAACTAAGTATAGTAAACACTTCATGGTGTCACTAAGATCTGTGTGCTCATCAGAAAATAGATTGCCTAAAAATATCTAATAATAAGAGAATCACCCCCTTCTGGGAAAATGACAATGTGTTATGCATGCACAAATGATCATTTGGATAAGACACTTTAATGTGGTTGAATTACCATCATGATAGCCAACAAATCTCATTTAGCCTCAATTATATCTTAATTTTAGAAATGAAAAATGGAAGTATAATCCATAAGTCTTACAAATTTAATAACCTACATAAAATAAGGATATAAAAAGCACATTCTTTGTCATTCTTCCTGAGACAACTCACATGAAAACCATCAAAGTCAACTCTAAGTCTAGTCAAAAGTGAGAAAAGGTTTTTGAGGTCGAATTCAGGTCTGATTTCACAGGTAAAACATAAGTAGATATTTAAACACAAGTAACCATTTTTTCTGGACTCTTCAGGCATCTTAAGGTCAGCCTGTACTAAATGACTGAAGATTGAAAATGGTTCTGATGAGTAGATCAGAGATATTGAATTTGAAGTTCTTTTTGCTTAGAGGCTATCAGGAGAACAGATGTCAAGAGGTTTGACTTCTGGCAGCATCAGCCTAAATCTCTATGCTCACACTCATGCCTGCCAGGCAAAAGACTCAAGTATCCATAAGGTTGAATTGTTCATGCTTTAAAATTGAAAAATGAATATTTTCCTCTTTTATTGTACCACTTACAGACTTAAAAGAACTAAAAATGCTATTCTTCTTATACTTTTTCTTAAAAAAATTACACTTCTGTGTAATAAAACAGCAAAGCTAAGGTAGCATTTTTGGATGACTGAGCAAAATCACCTCTGTTCAATGACTTTTCTAATCTAAACTTTTCACAATCTAACTTGTGTTACTAAAATAAATGCTATTATTATCGAAAGAGGTCATAATTATAAACTCTCTTACAGGGACTGTGAAAGTAGATGTGAAATAGGAATCCCAGGAATATCAGTTCTTGATACAAAACAAGGAAGCAGCAACATAAACAGAAAGAGAGAGAGTATGCCTAGGAATGTTTGGCAAGGTATTAGAACTGTAAGTGTAGGAAATAAATTAGTACCAAACAATTATGTATGAACAAGGAAACTTCATAACTTGTGAATTCAGACCTGTTAGAAATTATAAGTGGACCAACCAGCACAAATTTAAATTTTATTTCCAAAAATATACAGAAATAACAGAAAAAAGAAGTCCTGACATTTTGTGATTTTGATTTAGTTTCATAATAACATATAAGAATTATAAGGTATTAATTATTTTCTACATGCCTTGGGCCAGGAACTGAATAAAGTCGCTCCTTCCCCCATCCATGGGGAATTTGTTCCAAGACCCCCAGTGATGCCTGAAACTGCACATGGTACTAAATTTGCTGCACATTTCCCCATAATAACTGGTGTAGAAATTATACAGGGTGAATGCATAGTACAGTAAAAGGGATGATTCATGATCTCAGAGGGATAGAGCAAGTTGGCATGAGATTTCATCACACTTCTGAGAATGGCATGGAATAGAAAACTTATGAATTTTGTATTCTGGAAGTTTCCATTTAATATTTTTGGACCACTGTTGACCCTGAGTAACTGAAACCATGAAAAGCAAAACCTCAGATAAGGGGCAACTGCTATACTATATTTTTAATATCTATTTATTCATTTGTGTATTTTTAGCTGCATTGGATCTTAGTTTGCAGCACTCAGGATCTTTCATTGTGGTGTGCAGGCTCTTCATTTGGTTAAACAGGCTACTCCCTTGTTGTGGTGCTGGCTGTTTTGCTTCAGGAAATGTGGGATCTTAGTTCCCCAGGTAAGGATTGAACCCAAATTCCCTACATTGGAAGTCATATCCTTAACCACTGGACCACCAAAAGAGTCCCCTACTTACTATATTTATATCTTTATCACATTCAGATGTTTAAGAGGGAAACTCCTCAGCAAATCCTTAAGCATATTGTATGCAGTGCAAGATGGCAAACCAGGTAAGATATTGAAAATGTTGCACACACTTTAGGGAGAAAAAGTCAGTATTTTATAAATGTGTTTGTAGTTTCGATGACATGCTTATAAGGCAGGCAGTTGGTATCACTCTCTCGTATAGATGAATAGCAATGGGTTGGAACTGAGGAGATATTTAGCAACTAGTAATTATTTAACTTATATGCAGAGTACATCATGAGAAATGCTGGACTGGAGGAAACACNAGTTTCGATGACATGCTTATAAGGCAGGCAGTTGGTATCACTCTCTCGTATAGATGAATAGCAATGGGTTGGAACTGAGGAGATATTTAGCAACTAGTACTTATTTAACTTATATGCAGAGTACATCATGAGAAATGCTGGACTGGAGGAAACACAAGATTGCCAGGAGAAATATCAATAACCTAAGATATGCAGATGACACCACCCTTATGGCAGAAAGTGAAGAGGAACTAAAAAGTCTCTTGATGAAAGTGAAAGAGGAGAGTGAAAAAGTTGGCTTAAAGCTCGACATTTAGAAAACGAAGATCATGGCATCTGGTCCCATCACTTCATGGCAAATGGATAGGGAAACAGTGGAAACAGTGTCAGACTTCATATTTTTGGGCTCCAAAATCACTGCAGATGGTGATTCCAGCCATGAAATTAAAAGACGCTTACTCCTTGGAAGAAAAGTTATGACAACCTAGACAGCATATTCAAAAACAGAGGATGAGATGGCTGGATGGCATCACTGACTCCATGGACGTGAGTCTGAGTGAACTCCGCGAGTTAGTGATGGGCAGGGAGGCCTGGCATGCTGCGATTCATGGGGTCGCAAAGAGTCGGAAACGACTGAGTGACTGAACTGAACTGAACTGAAGGACTGTGAACTTCTTCCCTCGTGGCTCAGTAGTAAAGAATCTGCCTGTCAATGAAGGAGATGCCAGTTCAGTCTCTGGTTCTGGAAGATCCCCTGGAGGAGGAAATGGCAAATGACTCCAGTAACCTTACCTGGGAAATCCTGTGGACAGATGAGCCTGACGGGCTACAGTCCAGTTCATGGGGGTCACAAAGGGTCTTATACGACTTAGCAACTAAGAAACAACAACAAAGAACTGTAAAAAGAAGGCATCATTGAAGAGAAGTTGAGTCATATGGTCAGAAATCTGAATCAACTAAGTCACTTGCTGGCCATTAGACTATAGACACACTGTATTGTTTCTCTGTGTTTTAGATTATTTCCTCACTGTACATGAAGAGTCTGCTGCATGTCTGAGTACAAAGTTGCTTCAGTTGTGTCAACTCTGTGATCCTATAGACTGTAGCCTTCCAGACTCCTCTGTCCATGGGATTCTCCAGGCAAGAATACTGGAATGGGTTGCCATGCCCTTCTCCAGGGGATTTTCCTTACCCAAGGATCAAACTCCCATCTCATGTCTCCTGCATTGGCAGGCAGGTTCTTTACCACTAGCACCACTCGGGAAAACTGAAGGGTTTGGAAGTAAACATATTTACATGTTGTGAGCCTTTGACTGTGTGGATCACAGTAAACTGTGGAAAATTCTGAAAGAGATGGGAATACCAGACCACCTAACCTGCCTCTTGAGAAATCTGTATGCAGGTCAGGAAGCAATAGTTAGAACTGGACATGGAACAACAGACTGGTTCCAAATACGAAAAGGAGTAGGTCAAGGCTGTATATTGTCACCCTGCTTATTTAACTTCTATGCAGAGTACATCATGAGAAACGCTGGACTGGAAGAAACACAAGCTGGAATCAAGATTGCTGGGAGAAATATCAATCACCTCAGATATGCAGATGACACCACCCTTATGGCAGAAAGTGAGGAGGAGCTAAAAAGCTTCTTGATGAAAGTGAAAGAGGAGAGTGAAAAAGTTGGCTTAAAGCTCAACATTCAGAAAATGAAGATCATGGCATCCAGTGCCATCACTTCATGGGAAATAGACAGGGAAACAGTAGAAACAGTGGCAGACTTTATTTTCTGGGGCTCCAAAATCACTGCAGATGGTGATCGGAGCCATGAAATTAAAAGACGCTTACTCCTTGGAAGAAAAGTTATGACCAACCTAGATAGTATATTCAAAAGCAGAGACATTACTTTGCCGACTAAGGTCCATCTAGTCAAGGCTATGGTTTTTCCTGTGGTCATGTATGGATGTGAGAGTTGGACTGTGAAGAAGGCTGAGCACCGAAGAATTGATGCTTTTGAACTGTGGTGTTGGAGAAGACTCTTGAGAGTCCCTTGGACTGCAAGGAGATCCAACCAGTCCATTCTGAGGGAGATCAACCCTGGGATTTCTTTGGAAGGAATGATGCTAAAGCTGAAGCTCCAGTACTTTGGCCACCTCATGCGAAGAGCTGACTCATTGGAAAAGACCCTGATGCTGGGAGGGATTGGGGGCAGGAGGAGAAGGGGATGATAGAGGATGAGATGGCTGGATGGCATCATCGACTCGATGGACGTGAGTCTGAGTGAACTCCGGGAGTTAGTGATGGACAGGGAGGCCTGGTGTGCTGCGATTCATGGCGTCGCAAAGAGTCGGACACGACTGAGCGACTGAACTGAACTGAACTGAACTAAGCTGTCTATTGGATAACACACACAAGGCTCCTTCTGATAAGGGTATATGCTTGTATGTATGCCTGTGTACAGCTCATACATATGCATCGGTATGTGTACCCTGTATATATTATGGGTACATGTGTTTATGACTTCAAGAAATGATAATGTTCTTACTGTCACCAGGATTGAAACTCAGGGTTATTTTCAACACCAAAACTCCTGTTTTCCCTGCATTAATGCCAAAACCACAAGCTTCTTTGGTTGCTGCTTTGACACAGATTAAGAAAAAGGATTTACTCTCTTTTACTGTTATTTTTATTTAAAACTCCCAACCTAATAAAGGTTTTTTTCAGACATTGTGGCAGTTCCAACAAGTATAAAAAGAAACTACTTATCCATAGTAATGTTTTCAGATACAAAGGAAATAATAATATTATAAGGTTGCAAGATAAAGTTGAAATTACTGTTTTCTTTAAAATTTTACTATTATTTGATCAATTTAATTAGACATTTAGCATTTCACATAGAAATATTGTACCTAAACCGATGTACAAAAATTCACATTTGAACCAACTCCAGTAGAAACTCAAAGAGAGTGATATGTTGTGATTTTATGTGCAACTTTTATAACTTAAATATCTGCTTCATTGCACAGATTTAATTAGCACACTAACACAGAACCACTGTGTCAAAATAATTTCAGATGAAAAGATCGATCAAATTTAAAAATCAACAAAGTTATTTCCCCCAATCCAGCCTGCCATCCTGTGGTTAATTTGTGCTCGTATATCAGGTATCAGGTTAGGGGCTGTTTTTACTAGTAAACCCTCCCTGAATCCAACCACAGCACAGGGCTTCATAGGGTAGAGACTCTTGCTTGGTGTGTCCATTTATGTTATCTTGTCCTGTTGGTTACTCAGTTGCAGTTGTTATTTTCCGCTTGTTAATTGTGAAGTGATATGTACTTTATTGAAGATCCTATTGACTAAACAAATGGCTACAAATGCAAAAATCCAATGTATTGTGTTTTACTGCAGGCTATGGTCATCACTTAGGAGAAGATCAAATTCTAGTTGTATACACAAACAGACTTAATAGAATCAGATAAAATACTATCAGTCTACCACAAAGACTTAAATATATCTATTTTAGGTGAAGCCTTCAGAGTTTTCTTCTATCTCATTGCAGTATTTTACTACATTGGTAATCAGATATAACATTAGTATTACAGTTATATGCTTTCATATCTAACTCTGCTTTTGCTTCCATAGTCCTTGGTTTATTAAGGGTTATTAGCAGGGTTGATCATTCATCTTATCTATCACAATATCTGGCAAAGAATAACAGAATGTTACATTTAATTTACTGAGGGCCAAACGTGGTCAGTTTATGTACTTTATTGATTCTATTTGCTGACAACACTCTAAAGTAGAAACTGCCATTTCTACTTCAGAGTTTGGAAATTAATATGATGACCAAAGTCATTCAGAAATTATGTTCAGATGATTGGCTTTGAAATTTGAACTCTCTATCATTGTAGTATATTTTCTTAGCAGATTTGGTACTGCATAAATGATGTTTAGAGAAGACAAGAAGGAAAACAAAAGGAAAAAATACAGTAAGAAAAGAAAGGAAAGAAATTAATGAGTCAGAAAGGAAGGAAGGTAGGGAAGAAAGAATAATATTTAATGTACAATAAATTAAATGATAAAAACAGAATAAATGGCATGTTACAATCTGTAGATATGACCTATTTAATATATATATGCAAATATATACTAATATACAGAAGATAATAAAATATTTTATTAAATGATACATATTCAAATTATATGTAATATTTTAGTCATTTTAAACTTTATATGAATAAAGTATCATTTCACCTATTGCTTCATTTTTTTTACTGTACTCTCATAAATCCTATGGAAGTAGGTAGTTCATGTATTATTGTGATTGTTTTTTAGATGAGAATACTCTCGAATAGATGAAGTAAATCTTCTGGAAACAGCTTGGAAGCAAAATCAAGAGCAGCAGTAGATCTAATTGAAAAGTCAGGTAAATACTGTTTTTTCCTTTCTATATAACTTAAGAGGCATTAGTCAGCAAAGTAAGTAACTTCTCCATATTTTGTGTTATTCCACTTACAGGATGAAACTTACTATTTTTTCTAAACTTGAGACCCACGGATCAAGCTCACTTGCTTGGCAAATTTATTCACCTGGATACATACAGCATAACTTTAAACACCTCAAAGAAAACTTGTATTCTTCCTTCTAAATCTGATTCTCTTTCCCTGTTGCCCACCATAGAAATGGGCATTTGTTTCTCTAGTCAGAATTCTAAAAATTATTCATGACTTATTTTCTTTCATTATTGACAATATCCATCAGTAAATCCAAATGATTCCTCTTCCACAATTCTCTCACATCAGCCTACTGAAAACTACTTTTGTGACCACTATCACAGCTCAAGTGTAATCATCTCTGCTCATTCCCTGGACCTCACACGTACCTCCACTTCACTCACAATGACCCAATCGCATGTGTCTCCCTCATTTTTTTTTTAACATGTTAAGTTTATTCCTACCTAAGGCTTTTAGTATTTTGCCAATCCATATGGCATGGCCTTTTCCTACCTATTTGTCAATTGTTGTTTGTTGCTGTTATTTAATCACTGAGTTGTGTCTGACTCCTTGTGACCCTGTGGATTGGACAGGGTCAATGCTCATGAGATCCCTCTGTCCATGGGATTTCCCAGGCAAAAATACTGGAGTGGGTTGTCATTTTCTTCTCCAGGGCCTCTTCCTGAACAGGAGAGTAAAGCAGGGTCTCCTGTACTGCAAGTGGATTCTTTACTGCTGAGCCACCAGAGAATATTGTCAGGTGCATTAAACATTATCAGAACACATTTCTTAAATCATTACACATCTTCCTTTTCCTTCCAAAATTTTTATTAAATGACATAGCTTATGTTGTTTTTTTATGGGATATATCACTATTTGAAGTGAATTTGTTGTGATGGCTCATTTTATGTGTCAGCATGACTAATCATGAGGCATCAAATTAAACATTATTAAACATCAAATTAAACACCTCAAAATTGAGGTGTGCCCCTGAGATGTTTCTCGGTGAGATTAGAATTTGCATCTGTTGGACTCAATAAAGTAGACCGCCTTCCCCAAGGTGAGTGGGCATTATCCAATCTGTTGAAGACTTAAATAGAAAAAAGAGAAAAAGAGAGAGAAGCAAAGGAAGGAGGAATTCACCTCTTTTTACTACCTTACTGTTTAGGCTTTCCCAGGTGGCGCTAGTGGTAAAGAAGCCACCTGCCAACACAGAAGACTCATTCTTGGGTCAGGAAGATCCCTGGAGAAGGAAAGGGCAACCCACTTCAGCATTTTTGCCGGAGAATACCATGGACAGTGGAGGCTGGCAGGCTACAGTCCATGGGGTAGCAAAGAGTCAGACTGACTGAAGAGAAATAGAATGCACTCTTTAGGCTAGGTCATCTCATTTCATCTTCTCCTGCCCTTGGGCTGGGATTTACACCTCATCTTCTCTGACTCTCAAGTCTTTGGACACAGAGTGAATTCAATTCAGTTCAATCACTCACTCATGTCTGACTCTTTGCGAATCCAAGGACTGAAGCACACCTGGCTTCCCTGTCCATCACCAACTCCCAGATCTTACTCAAGCTCATGTCCATTGAGTAGGTGATGCAATCCAACCATCTCATCTTCTGTCATTCACTTCTCCTCCTGTCTTCAATCTTTCCCAGCATCAGGGTCTTTTCAAATGAGTCAGTTCTTCTCATCAGGGGGCTAAAGTATTGGAGTTTAGCTTCAACATCAGTCCTTCCAATGAATATTTAGGACTGATTTCCTTTAGGATGGACTGGTTAGATATCCTTGTAGTTCAAGGGATTCTCAAGACTCTTCTCCAACAGTGCAGTTCAAAAGCATCAATTCTTCAGCACTCAGCTTTCTTTATAGTCCAGCTCTCACATCCATACATGACTACTGGAAAACCAAAGCTTTGACTAGATGGACCTTTGTTGGCAAAGTAATGTCTATGCTTTTTAATATGCTGCCTAGGTTGGCAATAACTTTTCTTCCAAGAAGCAAGTGTCTTTTAATTTCATTGCTGCAGTCACCATCTTCAGTGATTTTTGAGGCCCCCAAAATAAAATCTCTCACTATTTCCATTGTTTTCCCATCTACTTACCATGAAGTGATGGGACCAGATGTCATGATCTTAGTTTTCTGAATGTTGAGTTTTAAACCACCATTTTCACTCTCCTCTTTCACTTTCATCAAGAGGCTCTTTAGTTCTTCTCTGCTTTCTACCATAAAGATGGTGTCATGTGCATATCTAAGGTTATTAATATTTCTCCCAGTAATCTTAATTTCAGCTTGTGCTTCATTTAGCCAGCGTTTCTAATGATGCACTACTCTGCATATGAGTAAAATAAGCAGGGTAACAATATACAGCCTTGATGTACTCCTTTCCTGATTTGGAACCAGTCTATTGTTCCATGTCCAGTTCCAATTGTTGCTTCCTCATCTACATACAGATTTCTCAAGAAGCAGGTCAGGTGGTCTGGTATTTCCATCTCTTTCAGGGTTTTTCACAGTTGGTTGTGATCTACACAGTCAAAGACTGGCATATTCAATAAAGCAGAAATAGATGTTTTTCTGGAACTCTCTTGCTTTTTCCATGATCCAGCAGATGTTGGCAATTTGATCTCTGGTTCCTCTGCCTTTTCTAAAACCAGCTTGAACATCAGGGAGTTCACAGTTCACGTATTGCTGAAGCCTGGCTTGGAGAATTTTGAGCATTACTTTACTAGCGTGTAAGTTGAGTGCAATTGTGCAGTAGTTTGAATATTATCTAGCATTGCCTTTCTTTGGAATTGGAATGAAAACTGACCTTTAGGCATTTTAGTCCTGTGGCCACTTTTGTCCTGTGGCCACTGCTGAGTTTTCCAAATTTGCTGATATGTTGAATGCAGCACTTTCACAGCATCATCTGTCAGGATTTGAAATAACTCAACTGAAATTTCATCACTTCCACTAGCTTTGTTGGTAGTGATGCTTTCTAAGGCCCACTTGACTTCACATTCCAGGATGTCTGTCTCTAAGCGTGTGATCACACCATTGTGATTATCTGAGTCATGAAGATCTTTTTCACATAGTTCTTCTGTGTATTTTTGCCACCTCTTCTTAATATTCTCTGCTTCTGTTAGGTCCATACCATTTCTGTCCTTTACTGACCCCCTCCAGGGTATCTTCCCAACCCAGGGATTGAACCCGGGTCTCCCACACTGCAGGAAGACACTTTACCATCTGAGCCAATACAGGAAACAAGGAGCTAAATTGACTATGATACTTTTGAATACTTTTGGAAAACTTATGAATATAATGTTATTGATTGCTTGCTCTTAATGTTATGAGTAAAGTGGTGAAAGAAAAAGATGACTTTAGGGTTTAGAATTCTGAGATCAAGCACCAGATGAATAATCTAAGGGCTTTCATAAGGGCACCACTGAAGGAAACCCTTGTGTTCTGTACCTTCAGAGCTAAAATTGTTAAAAATCAGTGGCAGAATCTTATCCTATGAATGGCTGGATTAAAGTGCTTGTGGAACTCTCAGCCTTGGTATCTAGTGCTAAGGTGAGGGCATTGACTGAGAAAGAATAGGATCCCATAAGTTGATATGGGGACATATGGGAAGAATTTGATAAAGCTGGGAATATTAAGTCCCTAAATTTTTGGCTAGTGGAAGAGGTTTCTCCACCCACAGGAACAGTGGCATCCCTACCCCTGGTGGCATTGTGTTCTCCACCTCCTTCTGTGGAGATTAACCCTGTATTGCCTTAGAAAACTCTGATATCTTCCCCTGAGGACATTGCATACAAGACAATGCTAATTCTCCTTAATACCCACCCCAACACCCTCTTTGCTTCTAGACCTATAAATAGACTCATATCCCAGCAGGTATTTCAAGGTGAGGCACTAAGTGTAACCCACAAGGGAAGGTGCTACAGTTCAAAATGACAACTTCAGTCTCCTAATTTATACAGAAAAATATCTGGGAAATACGTGTGAGAATGAATATTAAGGGTGTTGGATAGTGGTGGAATGCACATACATTTGGGTCAGGCTAAATTTACTGCTACAGACTCACCAAGAAGAGACTGGGCATTTAATGCTGCAACTGTAACAGAACTGGAAAGGGTTTTAAATCTAAGTTTGGTTGGTTGGCTGAAACCGGAACCAAAATGTGGCCCACAGTGAGTGAACTGGAAATGCTGGACATGCTTTAGTTTAATTTAGATGAAAGGATTCAGGCTTAGAGAGAATGAAATGCTACAATGCAGTGGGTCCAAAAGGCAGAGCTCTCACAGACACTGGGAGTAATCCATTTGTGAGGGGAGTCTCCTTGAAGAGGTCTGTGATTCATCTTCTCTGTGAACAGACCTCACAGCAGGAACTGCAGTCACTGAGGTGAGAAACCAAACACAAGGAGTAATTGATCACTGGGGTGACATGGGCCAAGTGGTAGCTCTCAGCTGCCAAAGGCAAGGTGCCCATAATTGTATGGCAGCTGATCATATAGCAGCTCCATGGACTGTGGCCAACTGTTTGGTTAAATAGTTAGAGACTTGGAAGTATTATGATTAAATAACTGGTAACCACAAAATGGAGAGGATAATATGTGCATGGACTTCTCTGAATGGGCAGAAAAATGAAGATATGTATTTATGGCCCATGTAAATGTTGACTAAAAGTGAAAGTGAAGTCGCTCAATTGTATTCAACTCTGCCACTCCATGGACTGTAGCCTACCAGGCTCCTCTTTCCATAGGATTCTCCAAGAGAGAATACTGGAGTGTGTTGCCATTTCCTTCTCCAGGGGATCTTCCTGACCCAGGGATCGAACATGGGTCTCCTACATAGCAGGCAGACGCCTTAACCTCTGAGGCACCAGGGAATCCCTACTGACTAAAGGGATTCCTACTGACTAAAGTGGATAAAATTATCCATTCTGTAGATACTACTTTCCTCATTCATCTCTGTCATTGTCCAGAGGGTTCTGAACAAAGTCTAAGGTGGTCACAGTGGCAGGGTTGGAGGTGATGTGTGAACTCAGCCACATGGACTTCTGATCATCAAGGTTAACTGTCTATAACCACAGCTGAGTGAGTACCCAACCTTCAGCAAAAAGACCAACACTGAGCCCCTGTATGGTAACATTCCCTGCAGTGATCAGTCACCTATCTGGTGGCAGGATGGTTACATTGTACCACTTCTATCATAGTAGGGACAGCATTATGTTCTTAGTAGAATAGCCACTTCAGATAAGAATTTGCATTTTCTCCAAGCAATGCATCAACCCAATGACCATCAATGGACTTATAGAATGCCTTATCCACCATCATGGTTTTCAACAAATTGTTTCTGATCAGGAAACCCATTTCACAGCAAAGGATATGGTAATAGGCTCATATTAATGGAGTTCACTGATATTACCATGTTTCCTTCCAACAAAGGAAATAAGTTTAGCACTCAACATTCTGAAGTTATTACTATAAAGACCCATGGTATATAGAGGCAATATTGTTGCTGTTTACTCACTCAGTCCTGTCTGAATCTTTTGCAACCCTATAGACTACAGTCCACCAGGCTCCTCTGTCCGCGGAATTTCCCAGATGAAAATACTGGAGTGAATTGCCATTTCCTTCTCCAGGAGGTCTTCTTGAACCAGAGACTGATCCCATATCTCCTGCATTGGCAAGTGGATTCTATACCACTGAGCCACCAGGGAAGCCCAGAAACAGTACACATATTGAAATATTTTAAAATAAATAAAGTGCACTTTTCAAATATAAACTGCAATATTAGTCGCATATCTTATATGTAATAATGTGACATATACATATAATACTATGTATAAAATAGATAACTAATAAGAACCTACTTGCTTACTCCTTGGAAGGAAAGTTATGAACAACCTAGATACCATATTGAAAAGCAGAGACATTACTTTGCCAAAAAAGGTCCATCTAGTCAAGGCTATGGTTTTTCCATTGGTCATGTATGGATGTGAGAGTTGGACTGTGAAGAAAGCTGAGCACCAAAGAATTGCTGCTTTTGAACCATGGTGTTGGAGAAGACTCTTGAGAGTTGGACTCTCAAGGAGATCCAACCAGTCCATTCTAAAGGAGATCAGTCCTGGGTGTTCATTGGAGGGACTGATGCTAAAGCTGAAACTCCAATACTTTGGCCACCTCATGCGAAGAGTTGACTCATTGGAAAAGACTTTGATGCTGGGAGGGATTGGGGGCAGGAGGAGAAGGGGACAGAGGATGAGATGGCTGGATGACATCACCAACTCGATGCACATGAGTTTGGGTGAACTCTGGGATTTGGTGACGGACGAGGAGGCCTGGCGTGCTGCAATTCATGGGGTCGCAAAGAGTCAGACACGACTGAATGACTGAACTGAACTGAACTAACTAAAGAACCTACTCCATATTACAGGAAACTGTACTCAATTTTCTGTAATTACCTATATGGGAGAAGGATCATAAAAAAGTGGATATATGTATATGTATATTTGATTCACTTTGTTGTACAGCAGAAACTAATACACCTATATTATCTATACTCTGATGAAAATTAATTTTAAAATTATGATATAGGGACATGTATGATAAAAATTTGTAGAAAACACTTGCTTTTTGAATAGATTTTTATGAAAAATATAAGGACTAAAACATTTTATGTGCTTGGGTAAGTTTTATATTGTTGTTATATATCTCCATAAGTTAACTTTGCAATGCCAGGAACACTATAGTTCACCATATTCTAGTTATTTTGAAAAATAAATGAAGTGTAGTAGAACTAGTACAGGCTCCAAGGACTGGCAAAATCGGGACTGACTTCATGCCCTGTATTAGCCACTGATTTACAGCACAGGGGTAAGTGGAGTATATTCATACAATGGGATAGTATGTAATTATAAAAATGAACAAACTACAGCTTCAAGAAGCCTATTATAAATGTCTTGAACATTGAACACAAAAGATTTAAATTATTTCATTTATATATCATTAAATCAGGTAAATTAAACTAATTTTCAGAAATCATCTTCATGGAGAAATTTTGAAGTTGCTAGTGACTGGGCAATGATGGGCATGAGAGGAAGAAACTTTGGAGGGTTTGGTATCATTCAGTTTAGTGATATGGTATATACCAAATATATCATATCTTGTCATTTATTTTTTATTTATGTGAATTATAGTATCATAAAGCATTATTTTAAAGATGTATTATGGAAATAGTGTATTGTTAAGCATTCTGAAATTTATACTCTGATCACCTGTGTTTATATAATGACCATGAATGAGACAATAATCCTGCCAACTGATCTGCACTATGACTTTTACAAAACTACACATTTTACAAAGCTAAAATATTTAGTAAGTGTGCTAAGTCATTTTAGGCATGTCCAACTCTTTGTGACCCTATGGACTCAGCCTATCAGGCTCCTCTGTTCATGGGATTCTCCAGGCAAGAGTACTGGAGTGAGTTGCAGGCCCTTCTCTAGGGCCTCTTCCCAACCCAAGGATTCAACACATGTCAGTCTCCTGCATTGACAGACAGGTTTACCACTAATGTCACCTTGGAAGCCCAAAACATTTAGCAAATACAGGTATTCTACGTGGTGATAATGATCAAATGTTCAAAGAACAGTAGTGCCAGGACTGAGCTGAAGAACAGTGGAATGAGTTAGTTCCATGGCTTATTTTCCATTAGCATCTTTTAATACTTTAGAATATTCAAGTTCACCTAATTTTGGTAAAAAGAATGTTCTTTTTGATAAAGGATGGCTGTTTGATTAAGGATGGTTCAGTAGGAAAGTCATCTTTCACATTTTTAATAATTCTAGAGCTGGTTTATAACTCATGCACTATTCTCCTGACAGGGGCAGAAATGTCTTATTTGATGTTCCAGTCCTGTAGAAACAACAGCATAATAACTGTGATGTTTGCTCACATTACACAGGCATTAACAATGAGTTATTAAATACAATTTTCATTTGTGTTCCAGGAGATAGCCACCATTACCCTAAAGACAATGAAATAGGTAGGAACAAAAAAAAAAAAAAAATGCTGGGCTCCGCTCTTTTTTAGCATGACTTTAAGCTATTTCTTTTTTTAACATTTAATATGGAGGATAAATTGCCTCAACTTAGACTTGACTTACATATTCCTCTAGGACAGTGATTTTCCCTGTAGTATTTGAAACTAAACAAGCTTACTTATTCAGGAAGTTATTAAATGCAAGAATTTTTTCTCCTTTATTTAGCTTACATAAAGCAATTTGATTTTGTAGAGAAATTAATTGAAAAAAAGGAGGGGGATTAAAAAAATTGACCTTTGATTGACAGAAGCTTCTAATATCCTACAAAAAGTGGGCAATAATTTCATACATTTAAACTACTAGTTAGCAATAGATGTGTCTCCTTTGGCAAAGCCTTCTTTGAAATGCCATTCTTTAACAGTAATCAGAACTGACAGCCTGATCCACCTTTTATGATAATGTGGCTTGCAGCCTTGTTAATCTGACCAACTGAAATAAATGAAAAATGTACTTGTGCCCCAGTGTAATTGTCAGCAGCAGCATTTTATGCAGGCTTTAATTTGCACTTCCCTGCAATATCTCCTCTCAAGTTTGATGGAAACGTTAACCAGAGCTGGCACTACTCATAGCAAGCTAGGATCTAGGGTAGCAGCAAAGGAGAGGACTTGGAGTGAACCAGAACATGACCTTAATTGTCAATGAAATGCAGCAGTTCCTTGAAAAGGGAAAAGCACAAAAAGTGATATAATAATTGTTTCAGTAAGAACCTGCATAATGCAAAAGACTACAGTTATAAAATATGCCACATGAAAAAGTACTCTTTGTATTCATATTTCAAGGTTATATGAGCTCTGATTGCCCTTTAAATTACCAGTAGACAATAAAAGACAAAATAATATATCTTAATATATAATTAATAATACTTAAAAGCATTAACTCATAGACTTGAAGGTAATAGGTGGTATAAAAATAAAAATCATAAAACTGCTATACACAGAAAATAAGGATTATTACTTTATTCTTTCATTATTCTGTGTGTGCATAAAAATTTCAATATCATTTAGGATTTTGTGTTTCTTCCTGTGTATATTACATAAATAATCCTTCAACTCAACATATTTCTGACCAGTTTTCTATAAATTAGGTGTAGTAGTAGCAACCTGTAAAGATGAAAAGTAGCATTCTATTTTTGATGTTTTGTTTTTGATGTGAAACTTTGAACAATATTTCTGGTGTTTTTTGTTTATTTTGCTTTGTTTTAAAATATTGAACCCATTGCACCTTTTGATGATTTTCATATCATTTTTACTGGTACAGAATATAAGCATAAGTAGTGAGATTCTGAATCATTTCTTGATGCTTTGTTCCTACTCATAGGTTAATTTGCTTTTTATAGAGTTCAACACATTGAACTTAGGAGCTAGCAGACAACACATTTCAAGATAACAAGGTTGAATCATGCAATGTATTTCAAATCTTTTTCTTTTATTTTCTAATGCACTTGTATACCAATAAAATTATAAATTTGTCAAAACACCCTGGTGTTGCATTATTTCTAAAGGTCATAGGCAAATTAAATAGGATATATAGGCCTGAATAACAATATGCTTGTCATTGTCAGGAATAAAAATGAGAGAGAAACATGTGAGTAACAATTCTTGTACCATACAGCTCGCCACTTAAATTGTATAATTTATTGTAGTCACAAGCTTGTACAAAAATCACTATGATCTAACTTTAGAATATTTTCATCACCCCAAAAAGAAGTCACACATTCATTGGCAGTCATTTTCCATCTTTCTCCTTACCCCTCCTGTCTTGTCAACCACTAATATTCTTTCTGTATTTAGAATTTGCCAATCTGGCCATTTCATATAAATGCAACCATATAAGCTTTTTGTGTATAGCTTCTTTCATTAGTATAATATTGTTAGGATTCATCCATCCATATTATAGTATGTACTGGTAATCCATTTCTTTTTTATTACAGAATACTATTCTATAGACTTATACCAAATCTGTTCAGCTGTGCCTCAGTTGATGGGCATTTGGTGCACATTTTTATTTCTCTTGGATATATACCCAAGAATTGCTTTGTTAGACCATATGGTAACTCCCTGTTTAGGCTAATTAGATTTTAAGCAATTCTATATAGTACAATAAAAGTCAGAAACACCAGAACAGTTTATATATCCCCCCAGGAAGAAAGAACACATCTGTTTCACTGACTTCTTTCTTGGCTTTCATGATATGAAGTGTTCATGACAGTGAGAAGTAGGGGCCAGTGATGCCTAGAAGACTGGGGTTCAGAGTTGAAGGAACTCTCAAGCCAGATAGATATTCAATGCCACTCTTCTGTTGATGATTTTTTTTAATCATTGAACATTTCAGATTTCCATCCTCAGGCTGACATACCTGAGTTACATGCCAAAGATCTGACTTGACTTTTTCTGGAGAATCTCCCCCAAACTGGGTCCTAGTCCAGAGACCAGATTTCCAAAGTAAAATCAGAACATGTGGTTGACATATGGGCTAACAGCAGGACAGAATATTTTTAAAAAATCATGGTTTCCTAAAAATCTGGAGATATAATTCCTTCTTTGTTGCCATCCTTCTCTCCGTATACCTCTCTCGGTGAACCTGTGCTTGTCATTCTACTTTCTTAACTTATATTTACTCTAAATTGTGCTGTTTGCTTGAAAAGTGGGTCCCTTTTATGAATGCTTTTCAAGCCTTGAGCAATTTTCAAGCACTGTATCAAATTTTACTCTTTCAAAAGCCTTCCTTAAATCTGTTATTTGTTATTTCTCTCTACAGTCCTATTTATTCTATTATGATATTTCTCCCCCCTGTGTATGTGTATTTTTGACTTATGTAGTAGATAACAAGCTTCTAGAAGACAGGTAAAATAGTTCATGAGTTTGCATCTTTGATGTATCTAGGGCAATATTTTCACATACTCTGATGTCTAATACACATATAGATTCTAAATCCATGTGTGCTGCCAGGATTGTATTGCCTAGAGCCTTCCATGTGTTGATATACAACTTGCAGGTTGGCTATCAGAAAGTCAAAATACCCTAAGGACTGACTTTTGATCTTACCAGATGACATATGTATCTATTTCTTTTCATTTTTTTTTTTAGTTTTAAAATAATATTTACTGATGTAATAGTTTTAAGACTTGGACAATCCCTTCTCAGAGCCATGAGACTATTTCATTGTTTTCGCCACTGTGTTATTTGAAAAATTCTACCATAAAAATGGGCTTTCCTGGTGGCTCAGAGAGTAAAGAATCTGCCTGCAATGCAGGAGAGACCCATGTTTGACCCCTGGGTCAGGAAGATCCCCTGGAGAAGGGAATGACTACCCATTCCAGTATTCTTGACTGGAGAATTCCATGGACAAAGGAACTTGGGTTACAATCCATGGTGTTGAGCAAAGAGTCAGACATGACTGAGCAATTAACACTTTTACCCAAAAATAGAAAACCATGATACTGAATAGAGTCCATAGGAATTGAACAATTTTCAAAGCAGGAAATATAGTTGGAAAATAGTATATGGTAAAACAACAACAAAAAGTTGTTAGTATTGGTTTATGATTGAGCCACTTAAATAAAACTCAGACTTGAGATATATGATTTCTTTCTTGTTAGTAAAAGAATACATATTTTCCTTATCCTAACCAGAAAGGTGATATTGGAATTTATGTTTCACTTCAATTTGTTACCTTCCAATATCATCTTTCCAGTTAGGATAAGGGAAATACATATTATCCTGAAGAACATGCACAGAAACCTTAATGATTTTCCAGGGGTAAAAGTACTGAATTTTAATAAGCTTTAGGCCAACAGTTTAGAATATCAGCACATGATTCTCTAACCAGCAGATTAAAATGAAACATAAACTCTAATACCACTTTTCAGGTTAGGATAAAGTAAAAATTTGATTTACTCAGAGATACAGGCTACTCACAGAAATCTTGATGATTTTGCAGAGGTAAAAATATGGAATTTTAATAAGCATTATCTGAACACTTTCAATTATCAGAACAAAATTCTCCTGCCTTGATTCAATCTGAGATATCTGAACAGAACTCCAAATTCTTCAACTGAACATGGATTATTAGTAAAAGAGAAAAACACAGTTAAAAATTTAAATAATCCAAATTTAATATCAATCAAACTTAAAAAATTCAAATTATGTCTTCAATCAACAAAGTCTGGCAAAATATCAATTAAAAGGAAATGGTGTCAAGCATGTAAAATTTAATCTCTACCCTGCTAATAGATTTTGGTAGAAAAATCCCCTTTTGACAAAACTTGAAAATTTCATTAAAAAGTTTAACTCTTAGTTAAAGTATACAGGAAAAATTTAAATATATCAAACATATTTCAGTTCAGTTCAGTTCACTTGCTCAGTCACGTCCGACTCTTTGCAACCCCATGAGTTGCAGCATGCCAGGCCTCCCTGTCCATCACCACTTCCCGGAGTTCACCAAACTCACATCCATTGAGTCGATGATGCCATCCAGCCATCTCATCCTCTGTCATCCCCTTCTCCTCCTGCCCCCAATCCCTCCCAGCATCAGTCTTTTCCAATGAGTCAACTCTTCACATGAGGTGGCCAAAGTACTGGAGCTTCAACTTCAGCATCATTCCTTCCAAAGAACACACAGGGCTGATCTTTAGAATGGACTGGTTGGATGTCCTTGCAGTCCAAGGGACTCTCAAGAGTCTTCTCCAACACCACGGTTCAAAACCAGCAATTCTTCGGTGCTCAGCTTTCTTCACAGTCCAACTCTCACATCCATACATGACCAATGGAAAAACCATAGCCTTGACTAGATGGATCGAAGTTAGTCATAACTTCTCTTCCAAGGAGTAAGCGTCTTTTAATTTCATGGCTGCAATCACCATCTGCGGTGATTTTGGAGCCCCAAAAAATAAAGTCTGACCCTGTTTCCACTGTTTCCCCATCTATTTCCCATGAAGTGATGGAACTAGATGCCATGATCTTCGTTTTCTGAATGTTGAGTTTTAAGCCAAGTTTTTCATTCTCCTCTTTCACTTTCATCAAGAGGCTGCATATCTGAGGTTATTGATATTTCTCCCGGCAATCTTGATTCCAGCTTGTCCTTCTTCCAGCCCAGCATTTCTCATGAAGTACTCTGCATATAAGTTAAATAAGCTGCTGCTAAGTCACTTCAGTCGTGTCTGATTCTGTGCAACCCCATAGACTGCAGCCTACCAGGCTCCTTCATCCATGGGATTCTCCAGGCAAGAGTACTGGAGTGGGCTGCCATTGCATTCTCCGGTTAAATAAGCAGGGTGTCAATATACAGCCTTGACCTACTCCTTTTCCTATGTGGAACCATGAATCTGTTGTTCCATGTCCAGTTCTAACTGTTGCTTCCTGACCTGCATATTGGTTTCTCACGAGTCAGGTCAGGTGGTCTGGTATTCCCATCTCTTTCAGAATTTTCCACATTTTATTGTGATCCACACAGTCAAAGGCTTTGGCATAGTCAATAAAGCAGAAATAGATGTTTTTCTGGAACTCTCTTGCTTTTTCCATGATCCAGCGGATGTTGGCAATTTGATCTCTGGTTCCTCTGCCTTTTCTAAAACCAGCTTGAACATCAGGGAGTTCACGGTTCACGTATTGCTGAAGTCTGGCTTGGAGAATTTTGAGCATTACTTTACTAGCATGTGAGATGAGTGCAATTGTGCGGTAGTTTGAGCATTCTTTGGCATTGCCTTTCTTTGGGATTGGAATGAAAACTGTAGATGTGTATAAGAGACAGGTCAAAGGCTTTGGCATAGTCAATAAAGCAGAAATAGATGTTTTTCTGGAACTCTCTTGCTTTTTCCATGATCCAGCGGATGTTGGCAATTTGATCTCTGGTTCCTCTGCCTTTTCTAAAACCAGCTTGAACATCAGGGAGTTCACGGTTCACGTATTGCTGAAGTCTGGCTTGGAGAATTTTGAGCATTACTTTACTAGCATGTGAGATGAGTGCAATTGTGCGGTAGTTTGAGCATTCTTTGGCATTGCCTTTCTTTGGGATTGGAATGAAAACTGAGTTTTTCCAGTCCTATATTTCAAGTGAATATCAAATATCTTACCTGTTGCTAATATTAAATTGGTGACTTAGAATGGATGGGGAATCATGTTTTCATCACCTTCTTCTGTATGATATTTTACTAGAATATTTGAATTACCTATTATTATGAAATGCTTTTCCTAAAATTGTAATCTCTCAGAACAGTTTCACAAAAGTCAATTATAGTTCAAACATTTCCTGGGACCACTTCATTATTCAGTCTGTTCCTCTGAGATGTGGAGAAAGAAAGTGCTGAGGACCAGAGGATGGAGATGAGGAGGTGAAAGGTTATTTCTCCCCTGAGGTTCCTTTCTCAGGGAGTAATTCTAATAACATAACACATATATGAGAAGGCAATGGCACCCCACTCCAGTACTCTTGCCTGGAAACTCCCATGGATGGAGGAGCCTGATGGGCTGCAGTCCATGGCGTCGCTAAGGGTTGGGCCCGACTGAGCGACTTTCACTTTCACTTTTCACTCTCATGCATTGGAGAAGGAAATAGCAACCCACTCCAGTGTTCTTGCCTGGAGAACCCCAGGGACGGAGGAGCCTGATAGGCTGCCGTCCCTCTACGGAGTCGCACAGAGTCGGACTGAAGCGACTTAGCAGCAGCAACACATACTAATCCTGGTTTCTTTCTGTTTTCTTGTCTCTGTCCCTTAAGAGAAAGCAAGATTCATGGAACAGTTGAATTTGAGGAAAAGCTGAACTCGTTCTGTTTAGATCTTCTTTTGAGGGGCAAGATTATTCTTTATTATCTGTGCTTTAGGCTTTGCAAGTTGGGCTCATTGTGCAACCTGCAAATAGAGCACTAATGCTCTATTTCAAGCACTAATCAACAAGAGTTTTGTGTTTCTTATGTTTATTTTTATAGAGGCTTAGATTAGATTAGATCAGTCAGTTCAGTCGCTCAGTCGTGTCGGACTCTTTGCGACTGCATGAATCGCAGTACGCCAGGCCTCCCTGTCCATCACCAACTCCCTGAGTTCACTCAGACTCACTTCCATTGAGTCTGTGATGCCATCCAGCCATCTCATCCTCGGTCGTCCCTTTCTCCTCCTGCCCCCAATCCCTCCCAGCATCAGGGTCTTTTCCAATGAGTCAACTCTTCGCATAAGGTGCCCAAAGTACTGGAGCTTCAGTTTTAGCATCATTCCTTCCAAAGAAATCCCAGGGTTGATCTCCTTCAGAATGGACTGGTTGGATCTCCTTGCAGTCCAAGGGACTCTCAAGAGTCTTCTCCAACACCACAGTTCAAAAGCATCAATTCTTCTGCGCTCAGCCTTCTTCACAGTCCAACTCTCACATCCATACATGACCACAGGAAAAACCATAGCCTTGACTAGACGGACCTTAGTCGGCAAAGTAATGTCTCTGCTTTTGAATATACTATCTAGGTTGGTCATAACTTTTCTTCCAAGGAGTAAGCGCCTTTTAATTTCATGGCTGCAGTCACCATCTGCAGTGATTTTGGAGCCCAAAAAAACAAAGTCTGACACTGTTTCTACTGTTTCCCCATCTATTTCCCATGAAGTGATGGGGCCAGATGCCATGATCTTCTCTTGTAGGTCTTCATAAAACCGTTCAACTTCGGCTTCTTCAGCATTACTGGTTGGGGCATAGATTTGCCTTTCCTTAACAAACTGTAAAAGTAGAAGAGTGAAAGGGGTTCCAGACCACTGGCATATTCTCAGGCAGATCAGTTTTATGAAAGTATACAGAAATTGAGAATTCAGAATCATCATTCCTGTTACTCCTTGGAAGGCTATAATGTACCACCAGGGAAATGTTTACCCTAGGTTGAAAACGGGTGGAACAGGTGAAAAGGGTAACACCCTGGTCTTAAATAAATGCTAACTACAGAATGGTTGAGGCACAGATGCCTACCTGAGGTGGCAATGATATTTGCAGAACTATTTATCATTTAGAGATCCCAGAAATATTTGGCAATAAAAACTGGGTTTCTTGCAGAATATGTGATAGGATTCCAAAGTATTTCAGCATGTAATTGAAACAACATCTGATTTTTCAATAACAAGAAAAAGCTGTTCTTATTCTCTCAATTACCCAAAAGCAAGAAGTAAAACAAAATGGTAAACTCTAGCTTTGATTAAACCTCAAGATATCTGTAACTCTGAGCACAATATAAGAAGTATGGCTGCCATATGCAATGAAGATAAACCTGGGGTATAGGAAGATACCAAAGCAAGATGCATGTGGCTGCAAATGAGAAAAAAGGTAGAGAAAGCATCTTGAAATATACTTAAAATGGCAAAAGAAGAGAAACACTGAAAGGTATCAGTTCAGTTCAGTCGCTCAGTCGTATCTGACTCTTTGCAACTCCATGAATCGCAGCACGCCAGGCTTCCCTGTCCATCATCAACTCCCGGAGTTCACTCAAACTCACATCCATCAAGTTGGTGATGCCATCCAGCCATCTCATCCTTGGTCGTCCCCTTCTCCTCCTGCCCCCAGTCCCTCCCAGCATCAGAGTATTTTCCAGTGAGTCAACTCTTCACATGAGGTGGCCAAACTACTGGAGTTTCAGCTTTAGCATCAGTCCTTCCAATGAACACCCAGGGCTGATCTCCTTTAGAATGAACTGGTTGGATCTTCTTGCAGTCCAAGGGAATCTCAAGAGTCTTCTCCAACACCACATTTCAAAAGCATCAATTCTTCGGCACTCAGCTTTTTTCACAGTCCAACTCTCACATCCATACGTGACCACTGGAAAAACCATGGCCTTGACTAGATGGACCTTTGTTGGCAAAGTAATGTCTCTGCTTTTGAATATGCTATCTAGGTTGGTCATAACTTTCCTTCCAAGGAGTAAGCGTCTTTATTTTCATGGCTGCAATCACCATCTGCAGTGATTTTGGAGCCCAAAAAAATAAAGTCTGACACTGTCTCCACTGTTTCCCCATCTATTTCCCATGAAATGATGAGACCAGATGCTATGATCTTCGTTTTCTGAATGTTGAGCTTTAAGCCAACTTTTTCACTCTCCTCTTTCACTTTCATCAAGAGGCTTTTTAGTTCCTCTTCAATTTCTGCCATAAGGGTGCTGTCATCTGCATATCTGAGTTTATTGATATTTCTCCCAGCAATCTTGATTCCAGCTTGTGTTTCTTCCAATCCAGTGTTTCTCATGATGTACTCTGCATAAAAATTAAATAAGCAGGGTGACAATATACAGCCTTGACGTACGCCTTTTCCTATTTGGAACCAGTCTGTTAAAGGTATACTGTATTTTTAAATAGGAAAACTCAACATGACAATTTCAGCACTTTCATAATCTATATTTTTGTACAATCTTAATGAAACTATGAATAGGCCTTAAAATTAGACAAGCTGATCATAACGTTCCTACAAGAGACAACGGAATCAAGAATAATCAAGATTCTATAAAGGGAAGAAAATGAGAAAGAAATGCTTTAGGAGATATTTAACCACATTATAAAGCTAGAGTAATTAAAATAGTGTGGTGCTAATATATGAAGAGAAAAATCAACGAAACAGATTAGAAAGTCCAGAAAAAAAAGTTTAAACCATACAGGTATTAAAATAAAAGTTAGTTTTCAAATTGGAGAAAATATGGATTATTCAATAAATGGTGTTGGGACATCTGGATAGTAAGCAGAAAAGAAGCATTCGGCGTAATACTTCATACTATACAACAGAAAAAAAAATCCAAATTGAACAAATATTTAAATTTTAAAACCAAAACCATAAAAGCACTATTAAAGAAAAATGGAAGAACATTTTTATCATCTCAAAATTGGAAAGGTCTTTCTATAGTTGAAGTCACAAAAGAAAATAATGATAAAACTGAACTCTGCAAACATAAATATGCATACATGGAAAAGCCACCATCTATCAAAAGATAACTGACAAACCTGGGGAAGTTATTTCCAACTCACATTGTATTCAAAAGCCTAATTTCTTTCTTGTATAAGAAACAAAAACGATGTCCAAAGAAACCAAGCATGAACAAAGGATATCAAAAGATAACTGCTCACAAAAAGGAAAAATCAAACAACTCTTAAAAATTAAGGGGTATTCGACCTCGGTCTCAATAAAGAAAATGCTAGTCAAAACTACAAATTATAAGTTTGCACTTGTCACATTCAGTTCACTTCAATTCAGTTGCTCAGTCATTCCGACTCTGCAATCGCATGAATCGCAGCACGCCAGGCCTCCCTGTCCATCACCAACTCCCAGAGTTTACCAAGACTCATGTCCATTGAGTCGGTGATGCCATCCAGCCATCGCATCCTTTGTTGTCCCCTTCTCCTCCTTCCCCCAATCCCTCGCAGCATCAGTGTCTTTTCCAATGAGTCAGCTCTTCGCATGAGGTGGCCAAAGTATTGGAGTTTCAGCTTCAGCATCAGTCCTTCCAATGAACACCCAGGACTGATCTCCTTTAGGATGGACTGGTTTGATCTCCTTGCAGTCCAAGGGACTCTCAAGAGTCTTCTCCAACACCACAGTTCAAAAGCATCAATTCTTCTGCACTCAGCCTTCTTCACAGTCCAACTCTCACATCCATACATGACCACTGGGAAAACCATGGCCTTGACTAGATGGACCTTTGTCGCAATTAGCAATGGGAGAAAACCGGGGTGTATTGGTGATCTTTGAGTTGTCTTCCAACTTCAGTTCCATCCTTCCAAACTCTGGGATGTTGGAGCGGGGGTTACTCACCACATCACTGCTTTGCTATCATGGTGCCCTGGTAGGCTCTGCCAATAGAAGGTGCTGGAGGGGAAGTAGGGTGGGGAAGCTGAAAGCAGAAGAAGAGACTGCCCGCCCTCTTGACTTCCTTCTCCTGCCAGTTGGCCCAGCAGCTTTTTTTCACTTGCAGCATTAGTGCTTCATCACTGCAGTAGTTGAATCCAATTTATAATTTTTCCATCACTTTAAGTATAGCTAATGGGAAATTGCTGTATAACACAGGGAGCTGAACCCAGTACTCTGTGACAAGATAGAGGGGTAGGATGGGGGCTTCCCAGGTGGCATTAGTGGTAAAGAACCACTCTGCTAATGCAGGAAAGACCTAAGAGATCTAGGTTCAATCTCTGGGGTCGGGAAGATCCCCTGGAGGAGGGCATGGAAACCCATTCCAGTATTCTTGCCTGGAGAATCCTTTGGACAGAGGAGACTGGTGGGCTACAGTCCAAGAGTCAGACACAACTTGAAGTGACTTAACAACAGGCAGAGGGGGAGGATAGGGTAGAGGGTAGAAGGGAGGTTCAAGAGGGAGGAGACATATGTACACTTATGGCTGATTTGTGTTGTTGTATGGCAGAAACCAATACAACGTTGTAAAGCAATTATCCTCCAATTAAAAATAAAATAAATTATTTTAAAAGCTGCCTCACCTTTTCTCTCTCAGTGAACCATGTCTAACCAATTAGTGCTCCCTCAGTTGCAGTTTTGGAGAAGGCAATGGCACCCCACTCCAGTACTCTTGCCTAGAAAATCCAATGGACAGAGGAGCCTCGTAGGCTGCAGTCCATGGGGTCGCGGAGAGTCAGACACGACTGAGAGACTTCACTTTCACTCTTCACTTTCATGCATTGGAGAAGGAAATGGCAACCCACTCTAGTGTTCTTGCCTAGAGAATCCCAGTGACAGGGGAGCCTGGTGGGCTGCCATCTATGGGGTCGCACAGAGTCGGACATGACTGAAGCGACTTAGCAGCAGCAGCAGTTGCAGTTTGATCGGGTCTCCAGGGTCCTTACTCCAAGCTCACAGCACCAGCTAAATAAAATCCTTCAGTACTCTTGCCTAGAAAATCCCATGGACAGAGGAGCCTCGTAGGCTGCAGTCCATGGGGTCGCGGAGAGTCAGACACGACTGAGCGACTTCACTTTCACTCTTCACTTTCATGCATTGGAGAAGGAAATGGCAGCCCACTCTAGTGTTCTTGCCTAGAGAATCCCAGTGACAGGGGAGCCTGGTGGGCTGCCGTCTATGGGGTCGCACAGAGTTGGACATGACTGAAGCAACTTAGCAGCAGCAGCAGTTGCAGTTTGATCGGGTCTCCAGGGTCCTTACTCCAAGCTCACAGCACCAGCTAAATAAAATCCTCCTCCAAAGAGATCTGTATTTAATACTGTGAGGTTCCCTCCTCTAAGCTTCTAAGTTTTAATTATTTCAACCTCTTCACATGCTCCTCCAGCCTTAGAGATGGCAGCTGCTTTCTGCAATTGCTACTTCTGTGATAATTTAGCATTCTCTCCTTGTCTTAATTCTCTTCTTCACAACTTTGTACCAAGTTAACAGTTCTTCACATAAAACTGTTTAAATAATTGGTATGGCATATGATTGAGCTTCCCTGATGGCCCAGAGGTAAAGAATCCTCTGGCCAATGTGAGTTCGATCCCTGGGTCAGGAAGATCCTCTGAACATGGAAAGGGCAACCAACTCCAGTATTCTTGCCTGAAGAATCC
>SJXQ01009739.1:9619-34703 GCA_006408695.1 Aepyceros melampus
TCTCCTTATTTGACAGTGCACCACCACCTTACACCATTGTCCTCTCTTTTCCTCAGTCTTGGCAGTTCCTACTCACTGTATCAAAATTTACTTTCCCTATGCTGAAAGTAATATTTCTAGTCCAAGTGATTATTACATTAATTATTAATATATTGGTATTCTTATCAGAACACTTATAGTTACATTGTGCTCTATTCCTTTAGGAGTAAGACTGCAAGCTATTGTGATATTATGCTATATTATGCTAATTCATTAGTAATTCATAATTAACTAGTGGGTGATATATTGTTCAACTGTTGTTTGCATCCTAATACATGACTTCAGTATTCCAAACCATAGGAAAGAATAATATAGGCATGTCTCAGGGATACTGCAGATTCAATTCCAGACCACTGCAATAAGGTGAATTATCTCAGTAAGGTGACTTGTATGAATTTTTTGTTTTCCTAGTACATATAAAAATTATTATACTATCGGATGCAGATTATCACCATAGACTGGGAGAAAGGGTGCATGCATGCATGCACTGTCACTCAGTTGTGTCCGACTCTTTGCAACCCCATGGACTGTAGCCCACTAGGCTCCTTTCTCCATGGATTTTCCAGGCAAGAATACTGGAATGGGTTGCCTTTCCTCCTCCATGAAAAACCCACGTCTCTTGCATCTCCTGCAGGCAGATTCTTTACCTCTGAGCCACCTGGGAAGCCTTGTGTTTATACTATACTGTAGTATATTAAGTGAGCAGTAGCATTTTGTCCAAAAAACAATGTACATACCTAATTTAAAAATACTTTCTTAGTACAAAATACTATCATCTAACAGTTCAGGGTTGCTAAAACCCTTCAATTTGGAAAAAACACATTATCTGCAAAGCATAATAAAACAAAGTGTAATTAAACAAGTTGTGTCTCTATAGCAATTCCAGTTTCTATGACAGACCAGACTATCTTTCTTTTTTGGTGGAGGCTAGGTAGGAACTGTGCCTTTTATTATCCCTAAACTATCATAATTTATATATTGCATAGTAATGTATTTAAAGGTGAGTGCTTTTGCACATGAGCAATGCCAAATTCCCTGCGGTCTTCTTATACAGCATTGTACCATCTTTCTTATCTCATTGAACGTTTTTGGATCCTTAGCTCTAGTGATTTTCAGTCTTTTCAAGTGTAAGAACCCTTTTAAACTTAAAATATTATTTCATATAATATGATCTATTAGTTGAAAAAATATATAATAAAAAGGCTTTATACACTAAGTACTTTTAAATAAATAGCTGTTTTACTAGTTATGAATACATCTGAAAATTTGTAGAGCATACATATAAGACATAAATTGGTTCAATCTAAAACCATTGCTTGCCTACTTAGCATTTAACAGACTCTGGGCCATAAGTCCATTCCTTCCTAATTTCCCACATCTAGACTCTGAGACCAATAAATTAAATCCTCCTGCTATACCCTATATACTCTTACACCTCAAGCTTCCATATGCCTACAAGGATTCTTAAACTTATCCACATGAGGGCTCTGACAACCACTTTCTAATCAAAAGGAAAAGTATTAATAGGAAAATGTCCCCAGTACCATAATAACTTCTTTTGTGTTTTCTATTTTGAAAATTATTTCATTCTCTTAGCACCTATAATGTGTTATCTAAGATACAGGTTTGTGTATTATTAGATATGGCTTAGCCCTCTTTAGCACACTGTCTGTATCCTTGTTTTGTTTCGTTTTATTTTTTTTTACCTATATCCTTGAATTAGGAGACACTCTCAAGCATCCTTTTTAAGATTCTATTGTATTATTCTTAGCCATTAGTTTAATCTTGCTGAGTTACACAAATTTGGGATTGTGGAAAACACAATAAACTCAAATAACTACATGGCCTTATAGCCTACATTGTACTCCAAGGCAAAACAACATAAACTAGACTTGGAATAAAATTGAATCATTAAGCTATACATAAACTGGTGGTTTTTCTTTCTCTTTTAGATACAGAAATAGCATGGCAAGCATTGCGTCTAGTAAATGGATATAAGCTACGTGGGAAAATATTGGTGATAGAATTTGGAAAGAACAAAAAGCAACGGCCAGATCTCCAGGCTGCTTCTCTAATATCATCTACTACAGATAATGCTACTGAAATCAATGGGAGTTAGAAGATACAAAAAACTGTGAGTCCCAGGAGGTCTTTTGTATATCAGAATTTAGGATCTAGGGTTTGTGTATAGATAGCAGTTTGTTTGGAATTGAAGAAGAGAAACTGAGGGAGAGAAAGCAAAATTAAGACAATCCATTTCAGCTTTTGGAAAGCATTGGCAGAATACATTTTCTATAATCAAAGATTATCTAGGATAGACAATATAATGAGTATAGAGGGTTGGGTATAAAGAGTATCATTTTCTCAGGATAAATTACAGTAGATTACTTCCAAGGATTTTTTAAATCATTATAATTTATATGAAGTCTGATATATTTGTCCCTAGAGATGACATTCTTTCTAAGATTGCCTCCTATATATATATATATAAAACTAAAAAAAAACTAATTAAATGTTGAAATATTTATATCTAGAGCCCACTTGTCCCTAATTTTATTCACCTAGTAAATAAGTGACCAGGGGGCTAAACATTAGCAAATGCTGTTGAATTAGACCTTCAGCAATAACAGTAGGTAGTTTTCATAGGTTAGTCAACAAATATTTAATGCACACTTCCCTATTAAGTTATCAGTATCTTCAAAAAGCTGTTCATTTTTTCTAATGAAAGAATTTAGATCAAAACATTAATGTTCTCACAATTATTTACACTAGCTACCATTGATAATGATTGAATTCAAAGCAATAAGCAATGAATCATTGTCAGTACATGTTAGGGATTAAATATATGAATTTTAGAAGAGGAACATACTAGCAAAGAATACCAAAGGAGGGTAGAAAGAAAGAGCTTTCTAGAAGAGAGGCAACCAGCCCCAAGTCCCCCAGTTGTTTGTTTATAGTTGCTGGAGAATAGAAAAATGACATGATATAGAGGAAGTAGTATAAACTTTGGAATCAGACCTGTTTGAACTCCACAGCCGTATTTAACCACTCTATGACTTTAGCAAGTCATTAAATCTGAGCCTCAATTTTTTTCATCTATAAAAATGAGGATAGTAATATTACTTCATTGAGTTGTGATGATTAAATGTGATCATATCCAGGATGAAGATCAGAAAGAAAAAAGAATGAAAATATAACAGAGTATACAACCATTAAGCACTCTTATGTACTTATAATGGGAATATCAGAGAAAGAAAGGAGCAGAAAAAAATATTCCAATAAATAATGGCTGTAAACACCTCAAATTTGATAAGAAACATTATCTACACATGCAAGAGATCTCAATGAATTGCAAGTAAAATAAACAAGAAACCCACAAACACGCCACAATAAGAATGCTAAAACCCAAAGATGAAACTTCTGAAAGCAAAATGAGATACATGAAGCATCATTTACAAGGAAACTTCAATAACAGATGACGTCTCATCAGAAACAAAGGAGGTGGCAGTGGGAAAATTTACTCAAAGTGTTGAAATGAAAAAGAACTGTCAACATAAACTCCATATTCAATAAAACTGTTTTTCAAGAATGAAGGTGAAATAAAGACACTCCCACACAGTCAAAAACTGGGAGAATATGTTGCTGTCAGACCTGACTAGCAGGAAATATCAAAGGAAGTTCTTCAGGTAGAAAGCAGGTGACCTCAGACAGTAATTTGAATCTACACATACAAAAAAATTAGCACTGATAAAGGTAATTGTGTAATTATAAAAGATAGTCAAAATACATTTTTCTTTCTTAACTATTTTAAAAGCTATTTTATCAAGCAATATATGTGTAATTGCATTATTGGATCTATTACATATAAAACTAATATATTTACCAATAGCAAGACAAACATAGAAACAAAGCTGTATTGAATTAATGACTCCAGGTGGTAACTCAAATCCATAGGAACAAATGAAAGAAACAAGAAATAGGCAATAAGGTTAATATAAAAAGCTATAAATATAATATACTTGCTCTTTCTTCTGTCAGCTTCTTTAAAAGACATAAAATTATACTAAGTAATAATTATAATGACATATTATTGGGTTTATATCATGTAGAGATAATACTACTACTAATAATATCACAAAAAATGAGAAAAGGAATAGGTTTACATAGGAATAAGGTTTTTATATCTCATTGGAATTTAGTATATAGCTGAAGCCAGTTAAGATGTAGATGATAAACCCTAGAGCAACCACTAACAAAATAGCTAAAAATATTTAGTAAAAATATTAAATACACTTAAATGTCTTGTTAGAAAATGTCTAATGCAAAAGAAAGTAAAAAGAGGAATGGAGAAATAAAAACTTGAGATATAAGTATGAATGGATTAAACAACCTAGTCAAAAAGCAGAGATCATCAAATGGGAAAAACAAACAAGACTTACCTCTATGCTATTTATTGTAGTCACACTTTAGATTCATAGATACAGATTGAAGGTTAAAGGATAGAAATATCAGGCAAATGGCAATTATAAGAAAGCTGGAATGGCTATACTATTATCTAAAGTCTATTTAAAATGAGCTTTAAAGCAAAAAAAAAATGTTGTAGATAGTGACATCTATTATAAACACATATGCATCTAACAACAGAGTACCAAAACACATGAATCAAAAACTGAAATGAATGGAGAAATCTAAAAGTATACAACAAAAAGTGGGGGATTAAGTATCCCATTTTCATTAAGAACTAGACACAATTATGAACAAAGGAATAGAAGACTTGAATAATGCTATAAATCAACTAAACCTTAAAGATACTTATAGAACACTTCCCTAACAAGAGCAGAACACACATTCTTCTCAAATAAACATGAAACATATCCAGGATGGACCATATCACATTTTGCTGTTGTTGTTGTTCAGTCACTTATTCTTGCCCAACTCTTTGCAACCCCATGGACTGTAGCACACCAGGCATCCCTGTCTTTCATTATCTCCCAGAATTTGCTCAAATACATGTCCATTGAGTCAGTGATGCCATCCAACCATCTCATCCTCTGTCGCCCACTTCTCCTCCTGCCCTCAATCTTTCCCAACATCAGGGTCTTTTCAAATGAGTTGGCTCTTCACATCAGGTGGCCAAAGTATTGGAGCTTCAGCATCAGTTCTTGCAATGAATATTCAGGGTTGATTTCCTTTAGGATTGACTGATTTGATCTCCTTGCAGTCCAAGGGACTCGCAAGAGTCTTCTCCAGCACCACGGTTTGAAAGCATGTTCTTCAGCACTCAGCCTTCTTTATGGTCCAGCTCTCACATCCATACATGACTACTAGAAAAATCATAGCTGTATCACATACTATAAAATAAATTATGGTAAATTAAAATGGATCAAACTATGCAAAGTATGTTCCCTGACCACATAGAATGAAACTTCTGTTAGAAATTAATAACAGAAAGTCGAGACACAAATAGGACTGAGATACACTTTTAAATGACCAGTATGTCAAAGAAGGAATTACAAGGTTAATTTGAGATGAGTGAAAGGAAACATCAAATCAGTTCAGTTCATTTCAGTTGCTCAGTCGTGTCCAACTCCTTGCGACCCCATGAATTGCAGCACGCCAGGTCCCCCTGTCCATCACCAACTCCCGGAGTTCACTCAGACTCACGTCCATCGAGTCCGTGATGCCATCTAGCCATCTCAACCTCTGTCGTCCCCTTCTCCTCCTGCCCTCAATCCCTCCCAGCATCAGGGTCTTTTCCAATGAGTCAAATCTTCCCATGAGGTGGCCAAAGTACTGGAGTTTCAGCTTCAGCATCATTCCTTCCAAAGAAATCCCAGGGTTGATCTCCTTCAGAATGGACTGGTTGGATCTCCTTGCAGTCCAAGGGACTCTCAAGAGTCTTCTCCAACACCACAGTTCAAAAGCATCAATTCTTCGGCGCTCAGCCTTCTTCACAGTCCGAGTCTCACATCCATACATGACTACTTGAAAAACCATAGCCTTGACTAGATGGACCTTAGTCAGCAAAGTAATGTCTCTGCTTTTGAATATGCTGTCTAGGTTGGTCATAACTTTTCTTCCAAGGAGTAAGCGTCTTTTAATTTCATGGCTGCAGTCACCATCTGCCGTGATTTTGGAGCCCAGAAAAATAAAGTCTGACACTGTTTCCACTGTTTCCCCATCTATTTCTCATGAAGTGATAGGACCGGATGCCATGATCTTCATTTTCTGAATGTTGAGCTTTAAGGCAACTTTTTCTCTCTCCACTTTCACTTTCATCAAGAGGCTTTTCAGTTCCTCTTCTCTTTCTGCCATAAGGGTGGTGTCATCTGCATATCTGAGGTTATTGATATTTCTCCCAGCAATCTTGATTCCAGCTTGTGTTTCTTCCAATCCAGCATTTTTCATGATATGCTCTGCATATAAGTTAAATAAGCAGGGTGACAATATACAGCTTTGACGTACCCTTTTCCTATTTGGAACCAGTCTGTTGTTCCATGTCCAGTTCTAACTGTTGCTTCCTAACCTGCATACAGGTTTCTCAAGAGGCAGGTCAGGTGGTCTGGTATTCCCATCTCTCTCAGAATTTTCCACAGTTTATTGTGATCCACACAGTCAAAGGCAGAATAGTCAATAAAGCAGAAATAGATGTTTTTCTGGAACTCTCTTGCTTTTTCCATGATCCAGCAGATGTTGGCAATTTGATCTCTGGTTCCTCTGCCTTTTCTAAAACCAGCTTGAACATCAGGGAGTTCACGATTCATGTATTGCTGAAGTCTGGCTTGGAGAATTTTGAGCATTAGTTTACTAGCATGTGCTGCTGCTAAGTCACTTCAGTCGTGTCCGACTCTGTGCGACCCCACAGAGGGTCAGCCCACCAGGCTCCCTCATCCCTGGGATTCTCCAGGCAAGAGCACTGGAGTGGGTTGCCATTTCCTTCTCCAGTGCATGAAAGGGAAAAGTAAAAGTGAAGTCACTCAGTCGTGTCCGACTATTAGCGACCCTACTAGCATGTGAGATGAGTGCAATTGGGCAGCAGTTTGAGCATTCTTTGGCATTGCCTTTCTTTGGGATTGGAATGAAAACTGACCTTTTCCAGTCCTGTGGCCACTGCTGAGTTTTCTCCTTTGCTTTTCGCCTCTCTTCTTTTCACAGCTATTTGTAAGGCCTCCTCAGACAGCCATTTTGCTTTTTTGCGTTCTGTTGTTTTCCTCTATTTCTAAAACTTATGGGATGCACCTAAAGCAATGCTTAGAGAAAAATTTATAAGTGTAAATGCTTGTAATTAAAAAGAAGAAATATCACACATCAATAACCTCACTTTGTACATTAAGACACTGGACGAAGAGAAGAAAACTAGCTAGAAAAAGCAGAAGGAAGGAAATATGAAAGATTAGATAAGTAAATGGCATAGAGAATAAAAAGGTAATTAAACCAGAAGTTGGCTCTATGTAAAGACCAACAAAATTGAAAAAAAAAAAAGACTCAAATTTCTAGGATCAGAAATGAAGGAGGGAAACATTACTACAAATCTTATAGAAATTTAAAGAAAATCATGAAGGAACATCATGAATAATTTATGCCAATATATTAGATAACTTATTTGTAATAACACATTCCTAGAAAGACACAAATTATTGAAACCAATTGTTGAGAAAGGGAGAACAAAGAAACTCTGAAAATACCTATAATAAGAGGTGAATTAAAACTTTTTAAATACCCAAAAAGAAAAGCATAAACATAAAGGATTCTCAGATTAATTCTCACAAACATTAAAGAAGAATTAATACAAATTCTTCAAAAATTCTTCCAAAAAGTAGAAGAGGAGGGAACATATCTGGTAAATATGCTATAATATGAAAGGATGCTGAAAACATGCTAAATGAAAGCAGCTATTCCAGAAGACTGTGTATTATATGATTCCAAATATATAGTGACAGAAAGTAGATTGGTGGTTGCTTAGGGCTGGGGGCAATAGCTGAATTGTATAGGGTTTCTTAGAACTTGATAAAAATGTTCTAAAATTGATTGTGATGATGATTGTACAACTTGTTTATTGTAGTGCAAACCATGAATTATATACTTTAAATGGGTGAATTATGATATCCAAATTATATTTTAATTAAGTCACACACACGGAAATAGTGGGTATAACCTAAATGTCCATCAGTGTGAGAATGGATAAATTCTGATGCATCCATTTAGTGGAATACTATACAGCCATTAAAATAATGGAGGTGTATCCATTAATGCATTCTGATCTGATCTGTATAGTGTCTAGGATTTTGTAATAAGTTAAAAAGTAATATATATGTATATGTGAATACTTTTTTTATAAACAAAAGCATTTGTATATATATGATATATGTATATATAGATATTTCTGAATAAACTTAGGAAAAACCTGGGAAATATACATACCAAATTGTAAACCTTTTAGAGATGTGATTGGATAGATTGAAAAGGGACTTTTGCTTTATAAAATTTTTTAAGTGTGATTTGGGCTGATTTTTACTTTTTTCAGTGTTTTTTAATAAAGAAAAATTTAATACTCTGCCAATGACTTGCATTTCAGAATATTTGTTAGGCCTGCTCTGAGGATATCATCCAACTATACTCAGGAAAAACATCTATTCCTTTGATAAACTGCTCACTTTGGATTAAATCCAATTTTAAATATAGTTTAAAGGACAAGAAGTAAGTTATCCTGGTATAACCTTTTGCACATGTTACCCAGGAGCATACTTCTAAGGAGGACTTTTCAGAAAAACTTCTTCCTGTTGTATAAAATCTCACCTCTGCCCTTTACTAGACCTACAGACCATTAACAATAAGGGAAAATAAAAACAGAGAATGTCCCTCAACTGGTGTGTAGATAAACTGGGGTATACCCATACAAGGGAATCCTACTCAGCAATAAAAACTATGATGTGCTATATGATACATTGCAACAGCTTGGATAGAGTTCAAATGCATTTTGCTAAGTAAAAGAGCCAAACTCAAAAGGCTACTTACTGTTAGATTCCATTTATATAACATTCTGAAAAGGATAAAAGTATGGGAACAGAACAAGTCAGTGGATGATGGGTTAAAAATAAAGAGACTGATTACAAAATGGTAGCACAAGGAATTTGTTTAATAATGGAAATTTTCTGTATCTTGATTATAATTACATGAGTGTATACATTTATGATAACTCCTAGAATTGTACACCAGAATGGATGAATTTTACTGTATGTAAATGTTTAAATAAATGTAACTTTTAATGGAGGAAAGAAAGCTTCTTAAAATCATTTCCATAAAATATGATTCCTATTCTGTTGTCTTTGGATTACTATTGAAAACTTAAAGCTACTTGACTACTATTCCTTATTTTCTGCCTACAGGTCAGCAGAAATCACTTTTAAAAATCTATATACACATAAACACACTAACCCACCATAAAAAAAATCAAAGGTCAAACTGGAAAATAATTTGCCACACAGGAGCTAATTTCTTCAATATAGAATATATATAGTTTTCTTAGTATACTAAAGTCAGTAATCCAATTAAAAAGTGGGTAAACAAAAAGAAAATTTATAGAGAAACAAATATAAATGATAAACTTAGAAAGTTTAGAATGTTCAGAGTATTAATACAAATTAGGACAATTAGCTCTCTTTTTTGTTTTTTGTTGTTGTTTTGGCCATGCCATGTGGCTTGTGGGATCTTAGTTCCCCAACTAGGGATTGAACCTGGGCCCTCAACTGTGAAAGCATGGAATCCTAACTACTAGACTGCCAGGAAATTACAATTAGCTCTTTTTTAAAAAGCCTTTTTGTGTTTATAGAAAAGTCAAATAGTAAAAGAGTTCCCATATATCCTTCACTTAGCTCCCCCGATGTTAACATCTTACATAACCATAGAAAAGTTAACTAAGAAAATAATATTGATGCAGTAATATTAACTAATGTGCAGACCTTATTTGTTTTTTTCCATCTGTCCAACTAATGTCTTTTTATGATCTAGGACCTCACATTGCACTTTGTTATCGTGTATCCTTAATCTGTTCCTAACTGTGACAGTTCTCATCGGTCAGTTATTTTGCAGAATGTCCCTAATTGGGGTTTCTCTGATATTTTGTCATGATTAGATTGATGTTATGCATATTTGGTAAGGATACCACAGAAATGATGTTATGTCCTTTTTAGTACCAGTATCAGAGATATCTCATGCTGACATGTCTTAATACTGATGACATGTAACCTTGATCACCTGGTTAAGGTAGTGTCTGCTATGCTATGCTTCACTGTAAAGTTAATATTTTCCTCATTAGAATTAATAAATACCTTGTAGGAAGATATATTGAGACCATTCAAACATTGTTTTCTCATTGAGAGGGTAACAGGCAGGAAGGCCAGGGGTCTCAAAACGGAGGAAATAGCCTGCAAGTGTCAGACATTTTTATCTCTCTTAAGCGGCAGGAGGCGGAGAAGGCAATGGCACCCCACTCCAGTACTCTTGCCTGGAAAATCCCATGGATGAAGGAGCCTGGTAGGCTGCAGCCCATGGGGTCACTAAGAGTCGGACATGACTGAGCAACTTCACTTTCACTTTTCACTTTCATGCATTGGAGAAGGAAATGGCAACCCACTCCAGTGTTCTTGCCTGGAGAGTCCCAGGGACGGCGGAGCTTGGTGGGCTGCCGTCTATGGGGTCACCCAGAGTCAGACACAACTGATGTGACTTAGCAGCAGCAGCAGCAGCAGCAGCAAGTGTCAGGAGGAAACAAACTAGCGATATTTTTTTCTTCTCTATACAAATTTAAAAGGTTCTCTTAAAATATTGTGTTGCCATAATGACACCTGGTTTCACCTGAAGTTAACTATTCTCAAACTTTGAGATAACCAATGCATTTTTCTTATGGAAATGTTTGTCTTAAGCTGTGTTAATGTACTATGCATTTACCCCAACTCTGTCTTCAAGTCGGTTCCACCTAATGGCTCAGAACCTACTTGACAAACCAGTATGTTATACTCAGATATTGTTCCCCTAATCTATGTAAATGAAACTATTTGTATGGTGATCTGCCCTTCTACAAGACTCAAGTTAATCATTTTATGGCCCGGGATGAACATTTTGGTGCCAAGATTATCCCAAAATGCATCTTATGGGTGAGGGGCCTGGTGCCATTCTGAATTTTAAGGCATTCCTTTCTTTTATTAACAGACTGCTAGTGACTATATAACATCCAGCTGAAGACTAGCAAGGGGGTACTCTTTCTACCCCCTTCTGATGCCTATATCAGAAGCTTTCTCTATCTCCTTTATACTTTAATAAAACTTTATTACACAAAAGTTCTGAGTGATCAAGCCTCGTCTCTGGCCCCGGATTGAATTCTCCTCCAGAGGCCAAGAATCCTGGCAAATTTTCATTCAGCAACAACCTTTCATCATCATACTTTTGCCCACTAAGTTTAGCTTTCATCAGTGGTTCTTATAATGACAGTTAACTACTGTGGTGTTTACCTAATGGTGATTTTCTACTTCTATTTCATCTGTTTGTATTAATTGAAATTCTAAAAATAAATAAATAAATAAATAAATAAATAAATTCTATGAGGGAGATGACCCTCCTCACCCATTTATTCACATATTTACTTATAGCAGTGTAGACTAATGGATGTTTATTTTATTTTATGACATAACCTAATGCTATCATTGCTTTGTTGTTCAAATTGTTCCAGCTTTGGCCATTGGGAGCTTCTACATCATTTTGATGTCTCCATTTTCTGACTACTTTATTTTCTGGCACTATAAGATTTTCCAGGCTCATCTTGTGTATTCCCTACCCCGGACTAGAATCAAGCATTTCTACATGGTTCCCTAGTTCCTTTTATTGGAAAAAAAAGTGGTATTTAGAAACCGAGATCTGCACACTATGTGTTATGTTTCTACAACCTTCAGAAAGTCAATATTGTAAAGATTGGTAACATCGTATGTTTCCAAGGATATGGAAAATAGACACTCATATACATTGGATGGATGTATAAATAAGTGTAATCTTTTCAGAGGACAATTGGCAATATCTTTTAAATTTTTAATTGTGAAGATCTAGAAAATCTAACTCTAGAAGTCCATTATACATAAATACTTATAAATATGTTCAAATACTATATATATGTATATATATACACACAAGAATGTTCAAACTACCAAAAAATTGAACTCATCACATGCTAGCAAAGTAGTGTATTCCCTACCCCAGGACTAGAATCAAGCATTTCTACATGGTTCCCTAGTTCCTTTTATTGGAAAAAAAAGTGGTATTTAGAAACCGAGATCTGCACACTATGTGTTATGTTTCTACAACCTTCAGAAAGTCAATATTGTAAAGATTGGTAACATCGTATGTTTCCAAGGATATGGAAAATAGACACTCATATACATTGGATGGATGTATAAATAAGTGTAATCTTTTCAGAGGACAATTGGCAATATCTTTTAAATTTTTAATTGTGAAGATCTAGAAAATCTAACTCTAGAAGTCCATTATACATAAATACTTATAAATATGTTCAAATACTATATATATGTATATATATACACACAAGAATGTTCAAACTACCAAAAAATTGAACTCATCACATGCTAGCAAAGTAATGCTCAAAATTCTCCAAGCTAGGCTTCAATAGTACGTGACCCAAGAACTTCCAGATGTTAAAGCTGGATTTAGAAAAGGCAGAGGAACCAGAGATCAAGTTGCCAACATCCCTCGGATCATAGAAAAAGCAAGAGAGTTTCAGAAGAACATCTACTGCTTCATTGACTACGCTAAAGCGTTTGTGTGGATCACAACAAATTGTGGAAAATTCTTAAAGAGATGGGAATACTAGACTACCTTACCTGCCTCCTAAGAAATCTGTATGCAGGTCAAGAAGCAACAGTTAGAACCAGACATGGAACAATGGACTGGTTCCAAATTGGGAGAGGAGTACCTTAAGGATGTATATTGTCACCTTGCTTATTTAACTTATATGCAGAGTACATCATGTGAAATGCCAGACTGGATGAAGCACAAATTGGAATCAAGATTGCAGGGAGAAATATCAATAACTTCAGATATGCAAATGACACCACTCTTATGGCATAAAGTGAAAAGGAACTAAAGAATCTCTTGATAAAGTGAAAGAGGAGAGTGAAAAAGTTGGCTTAAAACTCAGCATTCAAAAAACTAAGGTCATGGCATCTGGTCTTATCACTTCATAGCAAATAGATGGGGAAACAGTGGAAGCAGGGACAGACTTTATTTTTGGGGGGGTCTCTAAAATCACTGCAGATGGTGACTGCAGTGAAATTAAAAGATGTTTGCTCCTTGGAAGAAAAGTTTTGAGAAACCTAGACATCATATTATAAAGCAGAGACATTACTTTACTAACAAAGCTATAGTTTTTCCAGTAGTCATGTATGGATGTCAGAGTTGGACCATAAAGAAAGCTGAGGGCCAAAGAATTGATGCTTTTGAACCGTGGTATTGGAGAAGACTTGAGAGTCCCTTGGACAGCATGGGATCCAACCAGTCCATCCTAAAGGAAATCAGTCCTGAATACTCATTGGAAGGAATGCTGCTGAAGCTCCAATACTTTGACCACCTGATGCAAAGAACTGACTCATTGGAAAAGACTCTGATGCTGGGAAAGATTGAAGGCAGGAGGAAAAGGGGCCGAAAGAGGATGAGATGGTTGGATGGCATCACTGACTCGATGGACATGAGTTTGAGCAAGCTCTGGGAATTGGTGATGGGCAGGGAAGCCTGGAGTACTACTGTACATGGGCTCACAAAGAGTCAGACAGGACTGAGTGACTGAACTGAGTATACACAAGAATATTTGTTGCAGCATTGTAATAACAAAAATCTTCAAACAAAATTTCCTTGATAGGGGACTTATTAGTTAAGTAATTAAAATCCTAACTACCATACCTCAGAGTTGGACTATAATTGATTACAAATCTTTAAAGAGGTAACTAAGCTAAAAACGAGGTCATTACAATGGGGCCTAATGCAGTCTGACTTGTGTACTCTTAAGAAGAGATCAGGACACAGACAGAGTAAGGCCAAGTGAACACTCGGGAAGAAGACAGTCAAGGAGAGAGGTCTCAGAAGAAACCAACGCTGTCAACATCTTGATTTCAGACTTCCAGGTTACAGAACTGTCAGAAAACACATTTCTGTTGTTTAAGCCACTTTTACAGTCTGTGACAGCCCTGGCAAACTAATACCACACGTAAGAGTAAACCCCTGTGACTCTAGCACTCCCACACTCCCACAGTGCTTCAATCCAGAGCCTCTTAAAAGCAGTTCAGACACTTGCTAACATAATTATAAAGAACCTATAGACTTCCTGAAGTCATTCAATAAACATTTATTGAGCTTGTTCTGTGCATCAGGTATTAAGCTAAATGCAAGGAATAAAAGAGGAACTCTCAAGAAGCTCAAGGGTAAATAAGACCCCAAACCATCCTCCAGAATTCAGTCTTTAAAGTAGACAGGCATATAAGGAGTTAACTACAACGTGCTGTCACTGTTGGTAAGATTGTAGTATGCACAACGCGCCAAGGGCTATGGGAACTTCACTGGAAGGCGGGGGGCGGGGGGGGGGGGCGNGACTGCAAGGAGATCCAACCAATCCATTCTGAAGGAGATCAGCCCTGGGATTTCTTTGGAGAGAATGACGCTAAAGCTGAAACTCCAGTACTTTGGTCACCTCATGCGAAGAGTTGACTCATTGGAAAAGACCCTGATGCTGGGAGGGATTGGGGGCAGGAAGAGAAGGAGATGACAAAAGATGAGATGGCTGGATGGCATCACTGACTCTATGGACGTGAGTCTGAGTGAACTCTGGGAGTTGGTGATGGACAGGGAGGCCTGGTGTGCTGCGATTCATGGGGTCACAAAGAGTCGGACATGACTGAACAACTGAACTGAACTAAAGTGAACAAAGAGTTGGGTATGCCAAATTTGGATTTTAACCTGAAAGCAGTGGGAAGCCACCAGAGATTTTTACAGTGAAAAGTCATGATCAGACTTGCTCTGAGCATGATCTCTCTAGTAGCCTGGAGAATGAAATGGTTTTGGGAAAAGGTGGGCTGCAGAAATACTGGATGGCAGGGAGGACGATAAAGCCTTGACTGAAACAGTGGTTTGGGGGTACAGAAAGCAGTCCTGCTTTAGAAATACTGCAGGGGTCTGGAAGCTTGCACTGTGATGATTTTAACACTTCTACTTCTATATGTGCTAGTATGGGAAAGGTGCTTCCAACTGTAAGACATTAGATAGTATTTATTTTTTCTGTACCAGATGTATAAATAAATATAAATACCATTGCTTCCTTAAACATACAGATGTTATCATCTTAATAAAACACACAATATATTATTTACTTTTTAAGACTATAATTCAAAAGAAAAAAAAAAATTGTGGCACAACCGTAAAGTATCATGTTGGCATTAAAAGGAATGAGACTGTTCTATATATATTGATATGGACCTTTGTTTCTTATTTCATTGTGTAAATAAAAGCAATCAGATGATGGCTTCATCTTTTTATCACCAAATTTGTTTATATTTGTGCCTACATTCTAGCATCCTCTATTCACTGTACAACAGTGTAGTTAAGAGTGTGGGATCTAATACCATGTTCAAATACTGACTATAATTTACTGGCCGTGTGGCTTTGAACAAGTTAATCTTGCTATGCCTTAATTTTTTTTATTTTTAAAATTAATATGGGTAATAATAGTATCTTGGAGAAGGAAATAGCAACCCACTCCAGTATTCTTGCCTGGAAAATCCCATGGACAGAAGAGCCTGTTGGGCTACAGTCCATGGGGTCACAAAAGAGTCAGACACAACTTAGCGACTTAACAACAACAACAATAATAGTATCTACCCCATAGGGTTGTTTTGAGGACTACATGAATACCTATAAGGTATTGGAATAGTATCTGGTGCATACTATGAGTTCAATAAATGAAAGATTATTATTTACATCCCCTTTGTTTGTACTTTGGATTCCAGTTCTCTGATTTCTCAAGTCTTATATGCATGTGTGCTCAGTCGCTTCAGTCATGTCCAACTCTTTGAGACCCCATGAACTGTAGCCCACCAGGCCCCCTCTGTCCATGGGATTCTCCAGGCAAGTATACTGGAGTGGGTTGCCATGCCCTCCTCCAGGGGATCTTCCCTACCCAGGGATAGATCCCATGTCTCCTGCATTGCAGGTAGATTCTTTACCACTGAGCCACTGGGGAAGCTCACTTCTCAAGGCTTAACACATGTATTTATACTCTCTGTGTCACCAGTGTATTATTTCCATCAGCATATATATATGGTATATTATGTCCCATTTTTTAAAAAAACAACCAAGCTATTGCTCCATTTCTCTATTCCACTCAGCATAATTTCTTGAAGTTCTCCATAAAGTCATTGTCTCCACTTTCATTTTCCCCTAAATTTGCTTCAGTAAGACACCATTCTTTACTAGGTCTTTGGTAACACCTCTCCCATCCATCTTGCCAAATCAATGGTAATTTATGTCCTCATCTCAACTGCTCATCTACATCCAATGCAGTTTACCACTCCCTTTTTCTTGAAATACTCTATTCTCTTTTTTAAAAATATATTCAGGTATACAGCATTATAATTTGATATCTGTATATACTACAAAGTGATCACCACAAGTCTAGTTATCATCCATCACCATACAATTGACCTCCTGTTTCACTCACCCCTCCGGACCCCTTCCCCTCTGAGATTAGATAGATTCCCACTAATCTCATCTATGAATTTTTGTTTTGTTTGTTCATTTGTGTCCTTTCTTTAGATTACACATATGAATGAAATCATACAGTATTTGTGTTTCTCCATCTGACTTACTTCACTTAGCATAAGATCTTCAAGGTCCACCCACATTGTCACAAATGCCAAGATGTCTTTTTTGTAGCTGGCTAATATTCCATTCTGTGTATATACTACATCTTCCTTAACCATTCATCCATTGATGGACACTTAGGTTGTTACCATATCTTGGCTATTGTAAATAACACTTCAATGAACACAGGGGTGCATTTATCTTTTTTAATTACTGTTTTCATGTTTTCATTCCACTCAGAAGTGGAACATATTCATAAGTATTTGAAGAACCTCCATACAGTTTTCCATAGTGACTGCACCAATTTACAGTCCCACAAACAGTATACAAAGGTTCTTTTTCTACACATCCTCTCCAACATTTGTTATTTCTTGTCTTTTCAATAATAGCCATTCTAACAGTTCTGAGGTGATATCTCATTTTGGTTTTGATTTGGATATCCCTAATAAATAGTGATGTTGAATATCTCTTAATGTGCCTGTTGGCCATCTCTGTGTCTTGGAAAATGGTCTATTAGGATCCTTTGCCCATTTTTAATTGGGTTTTATTTTTGTTGTTGAGTTATATGAATTCTTTTTGGATACTAACTCTTTATTGGCTATATGATTTGCAAATATCTACTCCCATTCACTAGGTTGCATTTTCATTTTGATGATGGTTTGCTTCACTGTGCAAAAGCTTTTTAGATTAATGGAATCCTTTGTTTATTTTTGCTTGTTTCCTTTTTATTTGAAGTCCAATCCACAGAAACATTACTAAGACTGATAAAATGGTCTATTAGGATCCTTTGCCCATTTTTAATTGGGTTTTATTTTTGTTGTTGAGTTATATGAATTCTTTTTGGATACTAACTCTTTATTGGCTATATGATTTGCAAATATCTACTCCCATTCACTAGGTTGCATTTTCATTTTGATGATGGTTTGCTTCACTGTGCAAAAGCTTTTTAGATTAATGGAATCCTTTGTTTATTTTTGCTTGTTTCCTTTTTATTTGAAGTCCAATCCACAGAAACATTACTAAGACTGATGTCAGTGAGGTTACCATCTATGTTTTCTTCTAGGAATTTTATGGTCTCAGGTATTACATTCAAGTCTTTAATCCATTTTGAATTAGTTTTTGTATATGATGTAAGATAGTGGTTCAGTTTAATTCTTTTGCATGTGGCTGTCCAGATTTCCTATGGCAGAGACTATCATTTCTCCAATGTATATTTCTTGATCCTTTGTTGCAGATTAATTGTTCACATACCTATGGGTTCATTTCCAACCTCTCACTTCTGTTCCACTAATTTGTGTCTGTGTTTTTGTGGCAATACCATACTGTGTTGATTACTATAGTTTTGTAGGATAGTTTAAAATCAGGGAGAATAATAGCTCCAGTTTCATTCTTCCCTCTTAAGACATTTTAGCTATATGGGATATTTTGTGATTCCATATAAATTTTTAGAATTTTTTTGTTCTAGTTCTCTGAAACATGCCATTAGAAATTTGAAAGGGATATCCTTGAATCTGTAGATTGTTTTAGGTGGTATGGTCATTTTAACAATATTAAGTCTACCAATTTGTGATAATCAAATATCTTTTCCATTTATTTGTGACTCTTCAATTTCTTTCATTGGTGTCTTATACTTTTCAGTGTACAGGACTTTCATCTCCTTGGTTGTATTTTTCCTGTGTTTTTTATTCTTCTTAATGCAAATTGCCAACATCTACTGGATCATTGACTATGCCAAAGCCTTTGACTGTGTGGATCACAATAAACTGTGGAAAATTCTGAAAGAGATGGGAATACCAGACCACCTGACCTGCCTCTTGAGAAATCTGTATGCAGGTCAGGAAGCAACAGTTAGAACTGGACATGGAACAACAGACTGGTTCCAAATAGGAAAAGGAGTACGTCAAGGCTGTATATTGTCACCCTGCTTATTTAACTTATATGCAGAGTACATCATGAGAAACGCTGGACTGGAAGAAACACAAGCTGGAATCAAGATTGCTGGGAGAAATATCAATAACCTCAGATATGCAGATGACACCACCCTTATGGCAGAAAGTGAAGAGGAGCTAAAAAGCCTCTTGTTGAAAGTGAAAGAGGAGAGTGAAAAAGTTGGCTTAAAGCTCAACATTCAGAAAACGAAGATCATGGCATCTGGCCCCATCACTTCATGGGAAATAGATGGGGAAACAGTAGAAACAGTGTCAGACTTTGTTTTTTTGGGCTCCAAAATCACTGCAGATGGTGACTGCAGCCATGAAATTAAAAGACGCTCACTCCTTGGAAGAAAAGTTATGACCAACCTAGATAGCATATTCAAAAGCAGAGACATTACTTTGCCGACTAAGGTCTGTCTAGTCAAGGCTATGGTTTTTCCTGTGGTCATGTATGGATGTGAGAGTTGGACTGTGAAGAAGGCTGAGCGCTGAAGAATTGATGCTTTTGAACTGTGGTGTTGGAGAAGACTCTTGAGAGTCCCTTGGACTGCAAGGAGATCCAACCAGTCCATTCTGAAGGAGATCAACCCTGGGATTTCTTTAGAAGGAATGATGCTAAAACTGAAGCTCCAGTACTTTGGCCACCTTATGCAAAGAGTTGACTCATTGGAAAAGACCCTGATGCTGGGAGGGATTGGGGGCAGGAGGAGAAGGGGACGACCGAGGATGACATGGCAGAATGGCATCACGGACTCAATGGACGTGAGTCTGAGTGAACTCCGGGAGTTGGTGATGGACAGGGAGGCCTGGCGTGCTGTGATTCATGGGGTCGCAGAGTCTGAGACGACTAAGCAACTGAACTGAAGTGAACTGTGGCATATGATCCTTTTAAAGTACTGCTGGATTTGGTTTGCTAATATTTTGTTGAGGATTTTTGCATGTATGTTCATCAGGGATGTTGGCCTGTTATTTTCTTTTTTGTGTGTGTTGTTCTTGTCTGGTTTTGGTGTCAGTATAATGCTGGTTTTGCAAAATGTGCTTATAAGGTTTCTCTCCCCTTCAGTTTTTTGGAAGAGTTTGAGAAACATAGGTATTAAATTTTCTTTGAATGTTTTATAGAAGTCAGCAGTGAAACTATCTGGTCCTGGGTTTTTGTTTGTTGGAAGTTTTCTGATAATTATTTCCATCTCCTTACTAGTAATCCATCTATTCAGGTTTTCTATTTCTTCATAATTCAGTCTTGGAGTACTGTATTCTTCTAGGAATTTATCCGTTTATTCTAGTTTATTCAACATGTTGGCATATAGTAGTCTCTTGTCATGTTTTGTATTTCTGTGATATCAACTATAACTTCTCTTTCTTTCCTGATGTATTTGAGTCCTCTTTTTTTTTTTTTTCTTGGTTAGTCTAGCTAAAGGTTTGTCGATTTTGTTAATCTTTTCAAAGAACCAGCTCTTAGTTTCATTGATCTTTTCTACATTTTTTTTTAGTCTCTATTTTGTTTATTTCCACTCTGATCTTTATTATTTCCTTCATTCTAATTTTGGGCTTCTTTTGTTATTTTTCTTCTAGTTCCTTTAGTTATAAAGTTAGATTATTTATTTGGGATTTTTCTTGTTTCTTGAGGTAGGCCTTCATTGCTATCACCAGGGAAGCCCTATTTTATTTATACCTTAAGTAATTATTATAATTTTAGTTAATTTTATTGCTTTTGACTTTTAACCTTTATGCTTGCTTTATAAATGATTGATCCACTACCTTTATTATATATTTACCATTTCCAGTAGATTTTTACAATTATATGATTCCTGATTAATTAGTGCTATTTCTTTTTCAGCTTAAAGAAATCCCTTCAACATGTCATGAAGGGCCAGTTTAGTGGTGATGAACTCCTTTAACTTTTGCTTATCTGGAGAACTCTTGATCTCTTCTTTAATTCTGAATGATAATCTTTCCAGGTAGAGAATTCTTGGTTGGAAGTATTTTTTTTTTCCTCTCAGCACTTTGAAATATGTCATGCCAGTCCCTTCTCGCCTGTACAGTTTCTGCTTAAAAATATGCAGATAGCCTTATGAGGTTTCCTTGTACATGACAAGTTATTTTTTCTCTTGCTAATTTTAGTATTCCTTCTCTATCCTTAACTTTTCCAATGTACCTTGGTGTATGTTTCATGTTCATCTTATTTTGAGTTCTCTGCTCTTCCTGGATCTGGTTGTCTGTTTCCCTCCCCAGACTTGGAAATTTATTAGCCACTATTTCTTCAAATAATTTTTTGTCCCTTTATCTCTCTCTTCTCCTTCTGAGACTTCTATAATGTGAATGTCACTCTTGATGTTGCCCCTAAGGTCCCTTAAGGTATCTTTACTTTTAAAATTATTTTTTCTTTTTGCTTCTCTATCTGGGTGAGTTCCATTGTCTTGTCTTCCAGCTCACTGATTGGTTCTTCTACATCATCCAGTCTGCTATTGAACCCCTCCAGTGTATTTTTCATTTCAGTTATAACTTCTGTTTGGTACTTTCTTATATTTTCTGTCTCTTTGCTGAAGTTCTTACTCTGTTCATCCATTCTTCTCTCATATTTGATGACCATCTTTATGACCATTACTTTAAACAATTATATCAGGTAGATTGCTTTTCTCCATTTAATTTAACCAATTTTTTGAGATTCATCTTGGTCTTTCTATTGGAACATATTCCTCTGTCTCCTCATTTGGCCTAATTATCTGTATTTGTTTCTATGTATTATGTAAATCATGGCTTCTTGTGTGGCTCAGTGGTAAAGAATCCACTTGCAAATTCAGGAGATGGAGTTTGATCCCTGGGTTGGGAAGATCCCCTGGAGAAGGAAGTGGCAACCCACTCCAGTATTCTTGCCTGGGAAATCCCATGGGCAGAGGAACCTGGTAACCTACAGTCCATAGGGTCACAAGAGTTGGACATGACTTAGCATCTAAGCAACAACAATTATGTAAATAAGCTGTATCTTCCAGTCTTGAAGGAGTGGCCTTATTTAAGATATGTCATATGGAGCTCAGAGGCACAATTTCACCTGGCCAACAGACCCAGGCACTGAAGTAGGGTCTCCTATGTGGGCTGAATACACTCTCCTTTCTTGGCAAGGATGCAGCTACTGCTGCAGTCTTAGGTGCATGACGTTGGTCCCTGGAATTACTGTGAAGCCTGATTGCAGCTGCAAGGGTACACTGGTGGACACAAGTAACCCCAGATTGGCTGCAGGACCTGGCTGTGGCTACTGCATGCACTGGTTGGCATGAATATGACTTGGTTGACTGTGAGGCCTAACTAAGGTGCATGGGTAGGTGGGGCTCTTAAATGGATGTGCCCATTTGTGCTCACAGTGTAAAAGGAGAACTTCATAATGGTGTCCACCAGCACTGGCATTAGCAAGATAGCCTGAGATCACATCAATTGCTTCTTCCAATGTACAGTTTCCCACATAGCATCCCAGCTAATTTATGTCTTTCTGGAAGATACTTAAAGATTAGTAAATGTGTCCCCTTTACTTAGGATCCATGCAATTTTTATTTATTTTTTTTGAGTGAGTCCATACAGGGGCTTTTAAGAGAGGATTCTCCATTCCCTATAGTTTTATTTTTTTCCTGGACCTAGTTCTCATTGATTTTCAAAGCCAGATGTTTGAGGGGCTCAACTGTCTTGGGCAGGATCTAGGAGCTGGGGTACCTGACGTGGAGCTCAAATCCCTTGCTCCCCTGGCAAATGATATGTATTTTTGTGATCACTCCTGATTGTGAATCAACCATGGATATAATGTGCTTTTATCCTTGTCAAGAACATATCTTTGTCTTTTTGTCCATCTCAATGCTGTCCTTTGATGCTTTGTTGTGAAGGCTCTGTTTACTTAGTTTTCAGATCCCTTTCTGGAGGAACTATCCATATGCAGTTGCAGATTTGTTGTGTCCATATGATGAGGTGAGCTCAGAATCTTCCTATGACATGATCTTGAACCCTTTCCTCTGAAACACTAGTTTCTTAACTTCTATACACCACAATCCTGGTTTACTTCCTACTTCATTGATAAATTCTCTGTCTCCTTTATGACCCATTCTCTGCTTCTTTAAATATTGTACTGCCCCAGGTCTCCCTCCCTAACCTGTTCTTTTCTGACTTTTTTTCTCTCCTTGAAGGCTCTCAACTAGTTTCATGACTTCTACTGTATCTATAGGCTTATGACTCACATATCTACTGTTTACTTCCAGCTTAGACCTGTCTATTGAGCTACAGATTCTTATATCCCACTGACTCCCTGATAAGGCTACCTGAATGTCTAAAGCTATCTCAAATGTAACATGTCCAAAATAGAAGGATATTTACTTCCCCCAATGAAAGCTTAGAATAACCATGGTGTTGCTTGATGAAAAAGGAGGCTGCTGAGTTCTAGTAAGAGAGTGTTATGACATTTTTCCTACCTGCCCCCAATCAACAGCTCACTGACAATTATGGAATGGTGAGCTTATGGGTGCCAAAATGAGAAATGCAAAACTTTTTCTCAAAGAGTTGTGGTTTGAGGTTTTGACTGCCTGATTGCTCACGAAGAGATCAGCTAAGGGACTTGCCTGTGTTTTGCCATCCCCTGCCTCCAAACTCTTAAGACTGGAGTCACCGCTTGGGTGGTGATTTTTCACAATAAAAAAAAAAAAAACTGTAGTAAAATATACATAACATAAAATATGCCATCTTAATCATTTTTAAGTGTATGGTTCAGTGCCATTGAATGAATGAATGAATGAAGTCACTCAGTCGTGTCCGACTCTTTGTGACCCCATGGACTGTAGCCTACCAGGCTTCTCTGTCCATGGGATTTTCCAGGCATGGTGCCATTTGCTTCTCCAGTGGATCTTCCCAACCGAAGGATCGAACCTGGGTCTCCCACATTGTAGACAGATGCTTTACCGTCTGAGCCACCAGCACATTCATATTTTGGGGAGTGTCACCACCATCCATCTCCAGAACTCTTTTCATTTTGCAAAACTGAAGTTCTATAAACAGTAATTCCCCATTCCTCCCTCCAAAGAACCACTGACAACCACTATTCTAATTTATATCTCTATGAATTTGACAACTCTAAGTAACTCATACAAGCAGAATAATACAGTATTTGCATTTTTATGACTGGCTTATTTCATTTAGCATAATGTCCTCAAGTTCATCCATGTTCTGACATACATCAGAATTTCCTTCCTTCTTTAAAACTAAATAATATTCCATTGTATGTATATGCCATATTATGCTTATGCATTCTTCCATCAATAGACATTTGCATCACTTCCATCTTTTAGCTATTGTGAATAATGCTGCTGCTGCTATGAACATGCGTGTACAAATATCTCTTCAAGGTTCAGCTTTAAATTTGGGGAATATATTCCCAGAAGATGAATCACTGAATTATATGATAATTCATTTTTAACTTTTTGAGGACCCAACAGTTTTCCACAGTGGCTGTACCATTTTACATTCCCATGAACAGGGTACTAGTGTTCCAGTTTCTCCACTTCCTTGCCAATCCAATACTTGTTATTCTTTTTCTTTTTAAGAATATTTGTCAACCTAACTAGTGTAAGATAGCATCTCATTGTTGTTTTTATTTTGATTGGCAATTTTATAAAACATATAAAAGCATATGGTAGAACTTCCCTGGTGGCACAGTGGATAAGAATCTGCCTGCCAATGCAGGGAACATGGGTTCAACCCCTGGTCCAGGAGGATTCCAGATGTCACAGAGCAACTGAGCCCATGTGCCACTGCTACTGAGCTTGCATGCCACAACTACTGAGACTGTGTGCTACAACTAATGAACCCTGCATGCCCTAGAGCCTGTGTTGCACAAGAGAAGCCTGCAACAAGAAGCCTGCACATTGCAACTAGAGAAAGCCCGTGCAGAGCAGCAAAGACCCAGCACAGCCAAAAAAATTAAAATTAAAAAAAAATTTTTTAAGTGTATGGTAGCTGTAGCTGCTTGAGGCAAGGTTGGATAGAAGGTACAACTCAGGAAGAGGGATAAGTACTTTGAAAGTTCCTACATATACTGAGGGATCTAGAAGACTGTGCATGTTCAGTAATAAACACGTGCTCAGAAAAGACTACAGAAACCCTAAGATGTCACCTTTGGCTGATATTTACTCTGTGTAAATGGGAAATAAAGACTAAGGCAGAGTTGTAAATAC
>SJXQ01009739.1:34871-50576 GCA_006408695.1 Aepyceros melampus
GTTGTAAATACCGTTGCTAAGCATTGAAGGAGGACACCAACCTAGAGTCAATTTATAAAGACCAAGACACTATTTTTATTTGGTTTGTTTTTTGCTCTAGATATTTAAGGAAATCACTAAGCTAACAGAACAGAGACTTCGGTGACCACATACAACAAACACAGTCATTATAAAAATATCTTAGAAAAGTCACTACATAAATAACTGCTGCTGCTGCTGCTGCTGCTAAGTCACTTCAGTCGTGTCCAACTCTTTGCGACCCCATAGACAGCAGCCCACCAGGCTCCCCTGTCCCTGGGATTCTCTAGGCAAGAACACTGGAGTGGCTTGCCATTTCCTCCAATGCATGAAAGTGAAAAGTGAAAGTGAAGTCACTCAGTTGTGTCCGACTCTTAGCGACCCCATGGACTACAGCCCACCGGGCTCCTCCGCCCATGGGATTTTCCAGGCAAAAGTACTGGAGTGGGGTGCCATTGCCTTCTCCGACATAAATAACTAACACACCATAAATGGCAACAACAAATAATGGTAAGGAGGGATAATCTATTATTTAGGGTTGTAATGTTATAATTTCCAAAATATCCAATTTTCAACAAAAATTATGAGATATGCAAAGAAATAAGAAACTGGTGTCCACAGGAAAAATATATTACAAACAGCTGCTGAGGAAGCCCAGAAATTGGACTTATTACTCAAAGCCTTTAAAATACCAATCTTTTTTTAAAGACTAAGATTTTTTTGATGCAGACCATTTTAAAGTCTTTACTAAATTTGTTGCAATATTGCTTCTTTTTTATGTTTTGGTTTCATGGCCTATCTCCGACATAAATAACTAACACACCATAAATGGCAACAACAAATAATGGTAAGGAGGGATAATCTATTATTTAGGGTTGTAATGTTATAATTTCCAAAATATCCAATTTTCAACAAAAATTATGAGATATGCAAAGAAATAAGAAACTGGTGTCCACAGGAAAAATATATTACAAACAGCTGCTGAGGAAGCCCAGAAATTGGACTTATTACTCAAAGCCTTTAAAATACCAATCTTTTTTTAAAGACTAAGATTTTTTTGATGCAGACCATTTTAAAGTCTTTACTAAATTTGTTGCAATATTGCTTCTTTTTTATGTTTTGGTTTCATGGCCTTGAGGCATGTGGGATCTTAGTTACCCAACAAGGGATTGAACCCATACCCCCTGCATTGGAAGGTGAAGTCTTAACCACTGTACTGACAGGGAAGTCCATAAAATACCACTCTTAAATATGCTCAAAAAGCTAAGGGAAACAATGCACAAAGAAACAAAGGAAACAACAATTTCTCACCAAATAGAGACTATGAAAATGGATAAATTATAAAGGTAAATCTGGAACTGAAAAAGTACAACCACTAAAGGGGTTCAACAGCATTTATGAGCAGGCTGAAGAAAGAATCAGTAATTTCAAGACATAATGGTTGAAATCATACAGGCCAAGGTGCAGAAAGAAAGAAAGGAGAAAAAAGAACAGAGGTAGAAAAGCCTAGGTAGAAAGAAGGGGGAAATCTACCAAAGGGGAAGGCTCTGTAAAAATTTTGCTCTTAAGACTTTTAATTATAACTAAGCTGTTGCAGCAGCTGCATGATGGCACAGGAGCGGCCGAGAGGAGCTAGTCCACGTGCAAGGTAAGGAGCAGCGGCTGCGCTTTGCTGGAGCATCCCTGAAGAGATACCCCACATCCAAGGTAAGAGAAACCCAAGTAAGATGGTAGACGCTGAGAGAGGACATCAGAGGGCAGAAAGACTGAAACCACAATCACAGACAACTAGCCAATCTGATCACATGGACCAAGCTTGTCTAACTCAATGAAACTAAGCCATGTTGTGTGGGGCTACCCAAAACGGAGGGGTCATGGTGGGAAGGTCTGACAGAATGTGGTCCACTGGAGAAGGGAATGGCAAACCACTTCAGTATTCTTGCCTTGAGAACCCCATGAACATTGTGAAAGGCAGAAAGACAGGACACTGAAAGAGGAACTCCCCAGGTCAGTAGGTGCCCAATATGCTACTGGAGATCAGTGGAGAAATAACTCCAGAAAGAATGAAGGGATGGAGCCAAAGCAAAAACAACACCCAGTTGTGGATGTGACTGGTGATAGAAGTGAGGCCCGATACTGTAAGGAGCAATATTGCATAGGAACCTGGAATGTTAGGTCCATGAATCAAGGCAAATTGGAAGTGGTCAAACAGGAGATGGCAAGAAGGAATGTCGACATTCTAGGAATCAGCGAACTAAGATGGACTGGAATGGGCGAGTTTAACTCAGATGACCATTATATCTACTGCTGTGGTCAGGAATCCCTTAGAAGAAATGGAGTAGTCATCATAGTCAACAAAAGAGTCTGAAATGCAGTACTTGGATGCAATCTCAAAAATGACAGAATGATCCCTGTTCATTTCCAAGGCAAACCATTCAATATCACAGTAATCCAAGTCTATGCCCCAATGAGTAACACTGAAGAAGCTGAAGTTGAACGGTTCTATGAAGACCTACAAGACCTTTTAGAACTAACACCCCAAAAAGATGTCCTTTTCATTATAGGGGACTGGAATGCAAAAGTAGGAAGTCAAGAAACACCTGGAGTAACAGGCAAATTTGGCCTTGGAATGCAGAATGAAGCAGGGCAAAGACTAATAGAGTTTTGCCAAGAGAATGCACTGGTCATAGCAAACACCCTCTTCCAACAACACAAGAGAAGACTCTACACATGGACATCACCAGATGGTCAACACCAAAATCAGATTGATTATATTCTCTGCAGCCAAAGATGGAGAAGCTCTATACAGTCAACAAAAACAAGACCAGGAGCTGACTGTGGCTCAGATCATGAACTCCTTATTGCCAAATTCACTCAAATTGAAGAAAGTGGGAAAAACCACTAGACCATTCAGGTATGACCTAAATCAAATCCCTTATACATTGGAAGTGAGAAATAGATTTAAGCCACTGATAGAGTGGTTGATGAACTATGGATGGAGTTCCGTGACATTGTACAGGAGACAGGAATCAAGACCATCCCCAAGAAAAAGAAATGCAAAAAAGCAAAATGGCTGTCTGAGGAGGCCTTACAAATAGCTATGAAAAGAAGGGAAGTGAAAAGCAAAGGGGAAAAGGAAAGAAATACCCATTTGAATGCAGAGTTCCAAAGAATAGCAAGGAGAGATAAGAAAGCCTTCCTCAGTGGTCAATGCAAAGAAATAGAGGAAAACAATAGAATAGGAAAGATTAGAGATCTCTTCAAGAAAATTAGAGATACCAAGGGAACATTTCATGCAAAGATGGGTTCAATAAAGGACATAAATGGTAGGGACCTAACAGAAGCAGAAGATATTAAGAAGAGGTGGCAAGAATACACAGAAGAAATGTACAAAAAAGATCTTCACGATCCAGATAATTACAATGGTGTGATCACTCACCTAGAGTCAGACATCATGGAATGTGAAGTCAAGTGGATCTTAGGAAGTATCACTATGAACAAAGCTAGTGGAGGTGATGGAATTCCAGTTGAGCTATTTCAAATCCTGAAAAATGACGCTGTGAAAGTGCTGCACTCCATATGTCAGCAAATTTGGAAAACTCAGCAGTGGCCACAGGACTGGAAAAGATCAGTTTTCATTCCAATCTCAAAGAAAGGCAATGCCAAAGAATGCTCAAACTACTGCACTCATCTCACATGCTAGTAATGCTCAAAATTCTCCAAGCCAGGCTTCAGCAGTACGTGAACCATGAACTTCCAGATGTTCAAGCTGGATTTAGAAAAGACAGAGGAACCAGAGATCAAATTGCCAACATTCACTGGATCATTGAAAAACCAAGCGAGTTCCAGAAAAACATCTATTTCTGTTCTATTGACTATGCCAAAGCCTTTGACTGTGTGGATCACAATAAACTGTGGAAAATTCTGAGAGAAATGGGAATCCCAGACCACCTAACCTGCCTCTTGAGAAATCTGTATGCAGGTCAGGAAGCAACAGATAGAACTGGACATGGAACAACAGACTGGTTCCAAATAGGAAAAGGAGTACGTCAAGGCTGTATATTGTCACCCTGCTTATTTAACATATATGCAGAATACATCATGAGAAACACTGAGCTGGAAGAAGCACAAGCTGGAATCAAGATTGCTGGGAGAAATATCAATAACCTCAGATATGCAGATGATACCACCCTTACGGTAGAAAGTGAAGAAGAACTAAAGAGCCTCTTGATGAAAGTGAAAGAGGAGAGTGAAAAAGTTGGTTTATAGTTCAACATTCAGAAAACTAAGATCATGGCATCTGGTCCCATCATTTCATGGCAAATAGATGGGGAAACAGTGGAAACACTGGCTGACTTTATGTTTTGGATCTCCAAAGCCACTGCAGATGGTGATTGCAGCCATGAAATTAAAAGACGCTTACTACTTGGAAGAAAAGTTATTACCAACCTAGACAGCATATTCAAAAGCAGAGACATTACTTTGCCCACAAAGGTCTATCTAGTCAAGGCTATGGTTTTTCCAATAGTCATGTATAGATGTGAGAGTTGGACTATAAAGAAAGCTGAGCACCAAAGAATTGATGCTTTTGAATTGTGATGTTGAAGAATCTTGAGAGTCCCTTGGACTGCAAGGAGATCCAACCAGTCCATACTAAAGGAAATCAGTCCTGGGTGTTCACTGGTGGGACTGATGTTGAAGCTGAAACTCCAGTATTTTGGCCACCTGTTGCAAAAAGCTGACTCATTTGGAAAGACCCTGATGTTGGGAAAGATTGAAAGCAGGAGGTAAGGGGGACGACAGAGCATCAAATGGTTAGATGATATCACCGACTCATTGGACATGAATTTGGGTAAACTCCGGGAGTTTGTAATGGACAGGGAGGCCTGGTGTGCTGCGGTTCATGGGGTCACAAAGAATCGGACACGACTTAGTGACCGAACTGAAGCAGAATTATAACTAAGCAGGGATCCCCTGATTGCTCAGCTGGTAAAGAATCCACCTGCAATGCAAGAGACCCCAGTTTGATTCCTGAGATGGGAAGATCTCCTGAAGAAGAGATAGGCTACCCACTCTAGTATTTTTGGCCTTCTCTGGTGGCTCAGATGGTAAAGAATCCCCTTGGAATGCAGGAGATCTGGGTTTGATCCTTGGGTTGAGAAGATTCCTTGGAGAAGGGAATGGCTACCCACTCTAGTATTCCGGCTTGGAGAATTCCATGGACTGTATAGTCCATGGTGTTGCAAGGAATCAAAGATGACTGAGAGACTTTCACTCACTTGCTCAAACAGAATTATAACCACAATAATGCTAACCTAGCTCAGTTCCTAATGGTTTGAGATGATTAGCTCTTTACTCACTTCCCTGAAAAAGAAAAGACCTTCTCTTTGGGAGGAAAAAAAAATTGGCATCAGACTCTATGGTGATTTCAGGCACATGTTGAGCATACAGAGAATTATGAGGCACATAAAGACACAGGACAGTGTGACCCATATCAAGAGGAAAAACAGTCAATAGAGGTAGACCCACTGTAATCCAGATGTTGTATGCACTCATACATGCTACAACATGGCCGTACCTGAAAACACTATGCTAAGTCAAAGAAGCCTGACACAAAAGATCATAGCATTTGATTATACATGTTTGAAATGCCCAGAATAGATAAATACATAGAGACAGAAAACATATCGGTGGTTGCTAGGGTCTAGGAGGAAAGGAGAATGGGGAGTGACTAATTTATGAAGTTTTATTTGTAGTGATTAAAAAGTTTTAAAATTAAAGATAGTGATATCACATCATTGTGAGTGTACTACATGCCACTGAACTAGCACCTTAAAATTGTGTTTGTATATATCATGTCAATTAAAACAAATAATTTCTCAAATGGGTTTATTAGCAGGCAGATGAGAGGAATCAGTTCAGTCACTCAGTCTTGTTCAACTCCTTGCGACCCCATGGACTGCAGTGCGCCAGGCTTCCCTGTCCATCACCAACTCCTGGAGCTTGCTCAAACTCATGTCCATCAAGTCAGTGATGCCATACAGCCATCTTATCCTCTGTTGTCACCTTCTCCTCCTGCCTTCAATCTTTCCCAACATCGGGGTCTTTTCCAATGAGTCAGTTCTTCACATCAGGTGGCCAAAGTATTGGAGCTTCAGCTTCAGCATCAGTCCTTCCAATGAATATTCAGGACTGATTTCCTTTAGGATGGACTGGTTGAATCTCCTTGCAGTCCAAGGGACTCTCAAGAGTCTTCTCCAACACCACAGTTCAAAAGCATCAATTCTTCTGTGCTCAGCTTTCTTTATATTCCAGCTCTCACATCCATACATGACTACTGGGAAAACCATAGCTGGACTATATGAACCTTTGTTGACAAAGTAACGTCTCTGCTTTCTAGTTTGGTCATAACTTTTCTTCCAAGGAGCAAGCATCTTTTAATTTCATGGCTTCAGTCACCATCTGCAGTGATTTTGGAGGCCAAGAAAATAAAGTCTGTCACTGTTTCCATTGTTTCCCCATCTATTTCCCATGAAGTGATGGGACCAGATGCCATGATCTTAGTTTTCTGAATGTTGAGCTTTAAGCCAACTTTTTCACTCTCCTCTTTCACTTTCATCAGGAGGCTCTTTAGTTCTACTTTGCTTTTTGCCATAAGGATGGTGCCATTTGCCTATCTGAGGTTATTGATATTTCTCCTAGCAATCTTGATGAAAGGAATAGTGAACTTAAAATCAGTCCAATAAAAGCAAATATTGTGTATTAATGCATATATATGATATCTAGCAAAACGGTACTGATAAGCCTATTTGTAGGGCAAGAATAGAGATACAGACTAGTGGACACAATGGGGGAAGTAGAGGGTGGGACGTATTGAGAGAGTAGCTTTGAAACATATACATTGCCATATGTAAAATAGATAGGTAGCAAAAAGTTACTGTATAACACAGGAAGCTCAACCTGGTACTCTATGACAATCTAGAGGGTTGGATGGCAGCAGGAGTGAGCGAGAGGTTCAAGAGGGAGGGCATATATTTATACTTATGATTGGTTCATGTTGTTGCATGGCAGAAACCAACACTATATTGTAAATCAATTATCCTCCAATTAAAAATAAACTTAAAAAATCAATTCAATAGAAATGATTCAGACTGAAGCATGAAAAAATGATGGAAAGAAGAGGGAAAAAAGCATAATAAATTCATGGTAGATTGTTGGGCAGTTTAATATATGTGTAATTAAAATCCCAGAAGGAGAAGAGCACAAGAATGAGGCAGAAAAAAAAGAGTTGATCAATCCTAATGATCAAATGACTTAGTGATGATACTCTCCCCTGAAGCTGAGCAGTGGCTGAGAGTTGAACCCACAACCATTCGTTTTTCACTTTCAGTACAGTATTCATTATATTACATGAGATATTCAACACTATTATAAAATAGGTTTTGTGTTAGATGATTTTGCCCAACTATAAGTTAATATAAATGTTCTGAGAACATTAAAGGTAGATGAGGCCATGCTATGATGTTCAGTAGGTTAGGTGTGTTAAATGCATTTTTTTCCTTATGGTATTTTCAATTTATGATATCCTTATCTGTATGGAACCCCATCATAAGTTGAGGAAGATCTGTAAAAATTTATTACTTAAGGTAACAATAATATCAGTGCCTTGTGGTCAAATGCATATAGAAGTGAAATATATGATAAGAGCCCAAAGAATAGGAGCAGATAAATTGATCTTTACTGTTGTATAATTTTTGCATTTGTCATAAAGTGGCAACATGCTAATTTAAGGTAAACTAATAATAAATCAAGGACACGTGATGTAATCTCTAACCCTCTGTAGCAAGAATTCTAAACCCCTGTCACTCTCTGATAGCTCTTTGTTGTGGGGGTTCTCTTGTGTACTGCAAGACTTTTAACTTTAAGAGTTTTAGCTTCTACCCAGTAGACGCCACTAACACCCCCACGACAAAGTGTGATAACCAAAAATATCTCCAGACATAGGAGCAAAATCACCCCTGAATGTCTATAATAACAACTGGAAACACTAGAAAATGATATAAACAAAATAGCATAAGAAGAAGAAACATGATTAATCCAAGGTAAGTCAGGATAAGAGGAGCAAAGAAACAATGGACAGATGAAACAAACAGAAAACAATAAAAATGCAACTGCGTTATTAATTACATTCATATAAACAAACTAAATGCTATTTACCATTTTACATATAAAGATACAGACAGATTGAAAGTTAAAGGATGGAAAAAACACCATGCAAACACCACCACCAACAACAAAGCTGTCATGGTTATATTAATGTCAGATAAAATAGTCTTTAAGGCAAGAGGTATTACTGGAGATAAAGAGGCACATTTTGTAATGACAAAAGTGTCAATTAAAAGGAAGACAACAGTCCTCATTCTATGAGGTAGATGCTATATTTTTATTATTCCAATTTTTATAGGTGAAGAATCTAAATCACAGAAACCTTATGAGACCTACACAGTACATAATGGATTGAGAACAAGCTTCTGCTTTTAAATACTACACAGTATTCTCTGGCAAAAACAAAAATGAAATGAACCAAAACCAAAAAACAAATCATTTCTTTTCCTGATTGAAATTAAAGGATTGCAGGACCCAAGGAACAATGCCACTTTTCTATATTTCTTTGGAGAAGCATAGCAATTTCCCCACAAAGGCATTAATGACTGAAATTTAAACTTCAACCGAAATGAGGTCTTGGGATCTCATTTCAGTTGTGAAAGTAACAGAAAAATGTTCTATGATACCATATCCTAAGTGTGTGTATTCAGCACAGCTGTGGTCTAGGATCCCCATAGAACTCTTCAAGCTACTTCCAAAAATCAAGTTCAATCATCACTTTTTAGATTGCTGTAAAATAAAGCGGGAACTTTATTTTTCCATTACTACTCAAACTGCTTCAACAAAGCAAGTCCTATATTCCTGAGGGGGAAGCATAGAAAGGATATGAGTGAAATTTAATTTTCTCAGAAAAGTAAATAAAAAATAAATTTCCAGTAAGTCATATCCCTCTGTTCTCTGGGAAATAACATTTTCAGTGTCTGAATCTCCTGAAAGAGGCTCTGGACAGGTTGGGAAGCCACTAATCTTCAGTCATTTGGTCTTTGGCATAATTTTTCTACATTTAAAATGTATTATTAGTTATTTTATTATAGAACTAGTACATACCTGGAAAGGGAAAAAAAAACTTTAATGTGGAGAACCTTGAGAAATACCACTTTAACCAAGAGATCAATGTTAACATCAGCAGTAATAAAGCATGTTGATTTTATCATGTACTCTTATCTAATGCAAAGGAGACGTATCACTTCTGTAGTATTAAAAAAAAACACCTCATAACCCTAATCTAATAATGATTAAAATAGCAGATAAACCAAATTAAGGGGCATCCTACAAAATATCTGCCCAATACATCTCAAAACTGTCAAGGTCATGAAAAACAAGGAAAATGTTACAAACCAGAGCTGACTAAGGAGACATGGCAACTAAATGCAATGTGGCGTGCTGCATTAGATCCTGGAAATGAAAAACAAAATTAGTGGAAAAGCTGGTAAAATATTATTTAAGTCGGAGGTTCAGTACCCTTATTGCATTCCTAATTTTGATAAATATACCATGGTAATATAAGATGATCACATTAAGAGAAACTGAAACTGTGTACAGGAAACTGCAACTTTTCTGTGAATCTAAAATTATTCTGAAATAAACAGTGTATTTTAAACTGTACTACATGACTGTAGTGGAAAGAAAAAAATGAAAGAATAAAAAAGCAAAAGAATGAAATGGGAGACAGGAGGGAGGGAGGGAAGGAAGGAAGGCAGAAAAGAACAAAACAATAACAAATGTAAAAAGTAAATAATGTAAAAGGCAAACAATTATATAAAAGTTTTTGTGTATAATTCCAAACTTTTCTTCCATACACTGAGGCATATTCAGATAATATGGTTTTTTATACAAAGAAAGATGCATGTCTTATAACTTGATTTTTCACTTAATATATAAGGATTGTATTTCCATTAATTCATACATTCATTTAGTCAGCAAATATATAGTGACTATTTCCCTGATGCTGGGAAAGATTGAAGGCAAAAGGAGAAGGGGGAGGCAGAGGATGAGATGGTTAGATAGCATCACCGACAGAATGGACATGAATTTCTACAAACTCTGGGAGGTAGTGGAGGACAGAGGAGCCTGGCATGTTGCAGTCCATGGGTTCGCAAAGAGTCAGACATGACTTAGCAACTGAACAATAACAGCAAATTATTCAAGAAGAGAAAGTATGTGAATATGGCTTTTAGCACTTCCTGAAGGTATTATTCTGCAAGTCATGAGAGGTATCAGAGAAAGAAAAGAGACGAGTTGAGTACATAGTGAGTGTTTTTTAAGACTGAATCTTGACAAAGGATTCAGAGGGAGGGACAAATATTATTTGATGTGCCCAGATTCCTTAGGTATGAAGACAGTTCTACAGCCCAAAGTCTAGTCATTTCACATGAAAATCTAGACCTGTTCTTGGGATAGTTGGTGGGGAAAACAATTTAGCCTCTTGTGAATCATGAGGGATGAAGGACTTAGAATTATAGCTGTTGCCAGTGTAAGTCCACCTGAAAGTGAGAGTCAGTTTCCTATTTGAAAAATAGAATGCTTGATTTTAAAATGGGCTCTTACCCAGAGTATGTTTACATTGTGCCTTTTCAGATGTACTGCTGATCTGGATGTACTGCTGATGAATGCCAAGCTAAGTGATGTTGGCAGTAGCACTAATAAAACTTAATTTCATTATTCAATAGAGTATTTTCTATAGATCTGGGCCCAAGACAAAGATACTGATGACTCATAAATGAGTCTCTCATAGCACATACCAACAGATTATTTAAACTATCTCCAATGAACGGTTCGGGGCAATCTGTAGCTCTCAAAGTATAGGACACTTGAGTGAAAAATTGCCAAAAGCTTGGAGCTGCTGCCTCCAGAGATCTATGGTGGTGAGCAACTCTATAGTCATGGCAATTTGTGTCAATGTCCCAACTAAGAATAAGTCCTGAAAGAAAGGACAATGGACAGAATGCAACTTAAAATGGTACGTGCATGCTCAGTTGTTCTGTCATGTCCAACTCTTTGGACCAGAGTCCTCCAGGCTCCTCTGTCCATGGGATTCTCCAGGCAAGAATACTAGAATGGGTTGTCATGCCCTACTCCAGGGGATCTTCCCAACCCAGGGATTGAACCTGCCTCTCTTACGTCTCCTGCATTGGCAGGCGGGTTCTTTACCACTAGTGCCACCTGGGAAGCCCTAAAATGGTGAGTTCAAGGAAAAGCCAAAGGTCTCCCAGGAGAAACTTACATAAACTATCTCTGCTTGTAAATACTTTTGTTTGAAGAATAGCATAAGTGAGTGCTGGTTAATGAAATACTGCAGTGTCACGACTGAGCGGTTAACACTAACACTAGTATCCTGTGCAAGGGCGAGGGAAACAATTGGTTATACCTCAAGAATGCTATTTATTTCTGAGGTTGTTAGAGTTTCTCATGATGGCATTAGCTGTTTGGGAAAGTGACATAGGATCTAGTTTGGGGCTGAAAATAACTAAGGGCACCAGAGTCAAATGTGAAACTTCTCTCTGCACTTGGTGTAAAATGCTGCCACCTCTTCTGCCATGGGAGTATACAACAGGCAGCCTGCAACGTGTCCAACTCCTTGTGAACCTATGAAATGTAGCTTGTCAGGCTTCCCTGTCCATGGGATTTTCCAGGCAAGAATACTGGAGTGGGTTGCCATTTTCTCCTCCAGGGCATCTTCCTGACCCAGGGATCAAACGCATGTCTCCTGCATCTCCCGCATTAACAGGTGGATTCTTTACCACTGAGCCACCATGCTGACACCTTTCCAGCCTCTAGAACTTTTGAGACATCAGAAGTCTGAAATCAGTTTTGCTGCACTAAAGTCAAAACATTGACCGGACAAGGATCCCGGTCCCATAGCTGCAAGGAACTAAATTCTGCCAGCGGTGAGCTTGGATGAGAAAGCAGCACAGACTGACATGCTGATTGCAGCATCGTGGGACCCTGAAAGGAGGACTTGGTCAAGATGCACTTGACTAAAGACCCAGGGAAATTGTGAGTTAATAAACTAGTAAGGAAAAAAAAGGTGTTTTTGTTTTTTTTTTAATGTTGCCAACACAGCAGCTTCCCCGGAAGTCATTCAAAGCCAAATACTCTTCGAGTTGGTAAGTGTCACTTATTTACTGTGCCCTGAATACCAAAACAGAGCACAATAAAATGCATCCCCAAAGAGACAAATCTTATTTTTAGCCAATCAGCCACGTGCCTAGAATCCAGAATGTGTAAGAAAGATTCCCCTTGCAGGAGAACTTAAAGTAACTTTTCTAGCACAAAGCAGCTCGTACTGCCAGCTCTACTACACGTGTGTGTTAAATCTTGTCTTGAGTCTTGGAGCCACTCACGTAGTCACCTTTCTCCTAGGGAATCTCTTCCCTTTGAGGAGTATTATTTCTTCCCTCATTACTCCACAGGTCCCTCCTGCTCTTAAACCTCTTTGCTTTCATCTTCTGTGTCCACCTTCTGTTTGCTTCAGTCTTTAATCCAGCTTGTTTGTCATTTGTTCCATCTAGTTCTCTCATAAAAAATGGAAAAATCTTTAAATCCATGGAGAAGAAAGATAGGATGAAGGAAGCCACGCTGCTCCATCTGGCATGTGAACATAACTTCTATGAGTTATTATGTTAACAGAGTCCCAGTCTCTTTATTTATTGTTGCATTTCAAATAGCACTCTTTTATTATCTTATTTCCTGTGTATTTGTGTCCACACCCGCCCCCTCACAACGCACACATCATTCTAAGAAAGGATCAAGTCAATCAAATGATTGTAAATTTTACTGTTGTGAAATGATAATGGAGAATTTGTGCTGGTTGAACCTAGTGTAATGAGCTCCTTGTTCACTCTCCACAACTCAGAATCCATTTATCTCCGTCATAAACTAGGAGAGGTTTTTGTTTTGCTTTGTTTTATTTTGATTATCCGGAGAGGAACCAAAAGAGATGAAGAAAGAGGATAGAGGTGATAATATAGAACCTATCTCCAGCCCTGTGGACAGAGTGACCTCTTGTGGTTATAGAGGGTGAGAAAGCTAGAAAATTTCAAGAAAGATTCTGGGGAATTCCCTGGTGGTCCAGGGGTTAGAACTTGGTGCTTTCACTGCCAGGCCCCAGTTTGATCCCTGGTTGGGGAACTATAATTCCACAAGCCAGGGAGCTTGCAGCCCCTTGCATCCCCAAAAAAAGGCTCTGAAACTCTGGGTACTAATAAGTCAGCTTTAGAACACAGACAATGCAGTGTAACACAGAGTAAGGAGGCTCTTTCCTTTGCCTCTTCAGGGGACCCTGTACAGGTCTGGCGCAGCAATGATTGGGCATTTTAGAAGCATCCCAGGTGGCACAAGAGTAAAGAAACCACCTGCCTATGAAGGAGACCTGGGTTTGATTCCTGGATGGGGAAGATTCCCTGGAAGAGGACATGGCAACCCACTCCAGCATTCTTGCCTGGAGAATATCATGGACAAAGGAGCCTGGAGGGCTACAGTCATGTGGTCACAGGGTCAGAAATGACTTAGCGACTGAACAATAATAACAACAACCATGTTGTTATCAAAAGAAATGAACCTACAACTTGAAAGTGGCCCTTTCTCCTTAAAGGTGTCTACCTTGAAGTTGTCCTGGAAGATGTCATAGTATCTGTCTTTCTGGCCCTCAGCTGGTGGACATGAAAGTAGTTCTTGAGGATAAAAGAAATTCAGGAGTCATACAAGATCAGGAGAATAACTTTAAAAGGATCAGAAAGAATGTACTGCTCAGGCAGGTGCAAAAGCTATAAATTCAATGAAAGAGGGTTTTATTTACAAGATTAATGATACAAACCAACAAGCATTAAGCACATAGCAAAGAAAGTGGGGGAAACCGAGACAATTTGATGACAGCAGCTCACTGTGTAATCCCATATGATTCAAGTGACAAATAGACTGAAGGGCCTAGATCTGATAGACAGAGCGCCTGAAGAACTGTGGATGGAGATTGATGACACGGTACAGGAGGCAGGGATCAAGACCATCCCCAAGAAAAAGAAACGCAAAGAGGCAAAATGGTTGTCTGCCTTACAAATAGCTATGAAAATAAGAGAAGTGAAAGGCAAAGGAGAAAAGGAAAGATGTACTCATTTGAATGTAGAGTTCCAAAGAAGAGCAAAGAGAGATAAGAAAGACTTCCTCAGTGATCAATGCAAAGAAATAGAGAAAAACAACAGAATGGGAAAGACTAGAGATCTCTTCAAGAAAATTAGAGATACCAAGGGAACATTTCATGCAAAGATAGGCTCAATAAAGGACAGAAATGGTATGGATCTAACAGAAGCAGAAGATATTAAGAAGAGGTGGCAAGAATACACAGAAGAACTATACAAAAAAGATCTTATGACCTAGATAATCACAATGGTGTGGTCACTCACCTAGAGCCAGACATTCTGGAATGTGAAGTCAAGTGGGCCTTAGGAAGCATCACTATGAACAAAGCTAGTGGAGGTGATGGAATTCCAGTGGAGCTATTTCAAATCCTGAAAGATGATGCTATGAAAGTGCTGCATTCTATATGCCAGCAAATTTGGAAAAACTCAGCAGTGGCCACAGGACTGGAAAAGGTCAGTTTTCATTCCAATCCCAAAGAAAGGCAATGCCAAAGAATGCTCAATATACCACACAATTGCACTCATCTCACACATTAGTAAAGTAATGCTCAAATTCTCCAAGCCAGGCTTCAGCAATACATGAATAATTTCACAGGAATACTGTGAAATTCCAGATGTTCAAGCTGGTTTCAGGACTTCCCTGGTGGCTCAGAGGTTAAAGCGTCTGCTCCTAATGTGGGAGACCCGGGTTCGATCCCTGGGTCGGGAAGATCCCCTGGAAAAGGAAATGGCAACCCACTCCAGTATTCTTGCTTGGAGAATCTCATGGACTGAGGAGCCTGGTGGGCTGCAGTCCATGGGGTCACAAAGAGTCGGACATGACTGAGTGACTTTACTTACTTACTTACTTAAGCTGGTTTCAGAAAAGGCAGAGGAACCAGAGATCAAATTGCCAACATCCGCTGGATCATCGAAAAAGCAAGGGAGTTCCAGAAAAACATCTATTTCTGCTATATTGACTATGTCAAAGCCTTTGACTGTGTGGATCACAACAAACTGTGGAAAATTCTGAAAGAGATGGGAATACCAGACCGCCTGACCTGCCTCTTGAGAAATCTGTATGCAGGTCAGGAAGCAACAGTTAGAACTGGACATTGAACAACAGACTGGTTCTGAATAAGAAAAAGAGTACGTCGAGGCTGGCTATTGTCACCCTGCTTATTTAACTTACATGCAGAGTACAACATGAGAAACGCTGAGCTGGAGGAAGCATAAGCTGGAATCAAGATTGCCAGGAGAAATATCAATAACTCATATATGAAGATGATACCACCCTTATGGCAGAAAGTGAAGAGGAGCTAAAAAGTCTCTTGATGAAAGTGAAAGCGGAGGGTGGAAAAGTTGGCTTAAAGCTCAACATTCAGAAAACGAAGATCATGGCATCTGG
>SJXQ01009739.1:50938-61254 GCA_006408695.1 Aepyceros melampus
GAGATCAGCCCTGGAACTTCTTTGGAAGGAATGATGCTAAAGCTAAAACTCCAGTACTTTGGCCACCTCATGCGAAGAGTTGACTCATTGGAAAAGACTCTGATGCTGGGAGGGATTGGGGGCAGGAGGAGAAGGGGACAACAGAGGATGAGATGGCTGGATGGCATCACCGACTTGATGGACATGAGTCTGAGTGAACTCTGGGAGATGGTGATGGACAGGGAGGCCTGGCATGCTGCTATTCATGGGGTCTCAAAGAATCAGACATGACTGAGCGACTGAACTGAACTGGACTGAAAATCACTGCAGATGGTGACTGCAGCCATGAAATTAAAAGATGCTTGCTCCTTGAAAGAAAAGTTATGACCAACCTAGACAGCATATTAAGAAGCAGAGACATTACTTTGTCAACAAAGGTCCATTTTGTCAAAGCTATGATTTTTCCAGTAGTCATGTATGGATGTCAATTTGGACTATAAAGAAAGCTGAGGAGAGAATTGACTTTTTTGAACTGTGGTGTTGGAGAAGGCTCTTGAGAGTCCCTTGGACTGCAAGGAGAACCAACCAGTCTATCCTAAAGGAAACCAGTCCTGAATATCATTGGAAGGACTGATGCTGAAGCTGAAACTCTAATACTTTGGTCATCTGATGTGAAGAACCAACTCATTGGAAAAGACTCTGATGCTGGGAAATATTGAAGGTGGGAGGAGAAGGGATCAACAGAGAATGAGATGGTTGGATGGCATCACCAACTCAATGGACATGAGTTTGAGTAAACTCTGGGAGTTGGTGATGGACAGGGAGGCCTGGTGTGCTGCAGTCCATGGGGTCGCAAAGAGTTGGAGACAATTGAGCAACTGAACTGAATTGTTCACTGTGTGCTTGAAAAGTAGCCAAGAGGAGCTTAAGGGGGACAATTCTAGGTCCCAATTGTTGTAAGGTGGTTACTGGGCTTCCCAGCTAGGGCTAGTGGTAAAGAATCCACCTGCAATGAAGAGCCACAGGAGACAGACGTTGGGTCCCTAGGTCAGGAACATCATCTGGAGGAAGGCATGGCAACCCATTCCAATATTCTTGCCTGGAGAATCTCATGGACAGAGGAGCCTGGTGAGTTACAATCCATAGGGTATTGCAAAAAGTCAGACACATCTGAAGCAACTTAGCACACACGTGCACACATAAGGTACATACATAGCGCAACTGTGGAAATTACAAAGCACAATTGTGGAAAGATTAGAGGACGGTTATGGAGTAAGTGGAGAAAAGAAGAGTATAAAGTCAGAAAAGAACTGTGTCCATTGGGGAAAGAGAAAGTTACCTTATAAATACCTGTGTTATTGGACTGCATTCTCCTGCTATAGGAAAAAGCAAAAAAACAGCTCTGAAAAATTGCTGTAAGATACACACAAATAATTGTGACTAGTTGAACTTGAATTTATACACCCTATAAAGTGTGGTATAAAAGAGTTTCAAGTGTCAAATTATTCCCAAGACACACTAGGCTCATTAGAGCAAACAACTTTTCAAACCCCGAATGCAATCTCTATCATTTAGCTATTTGTTTGGCTGTGATTTCTATTTCTAAATGATCATTGTACACAGATGGACAGGGTAAACATGGAATCAGTACAATAAGTTGCCTGTCTTGTAAACCAGAAAAAAGAATATTTATTTCATTTTGATGTTTTAAGGTTCTCTGGTGGTTAGAAAAATTGACTTTACTGAAATTCTAATTGTTTAAAAATAGAAACATATATATACCTACCAGGTCAGATATCTTCGTTTATACTGACTACTTCTAGGTAAATTATATAAGGAAAGCCCCTAAACGTTATGTGCATGCCTGTGTGCTCAGGTGGTAAGTTGTGTCCGACTCTTTGCGACCCCATGGACTATAGCCCACCAGGCTCCTCTGTCCATGGGATTCTCCAGGCAAGAATACTGGAGTGGGTTGCCATTTCCTCCTCCAGGGCATCTTCCCGAGCCAGGGATCAAACCTGCATCTCCTCTGTCTCCTGCATTGGCAGGTGGATTCTTGAGCCACTGGGGAAGCCCAAATATTGTATACAGCAAGGTAAAGAAAAAGAAATGTTCATTATCATTTCTCAGTGGTAAAACTTAGAAATTGGTGGTCTCTCCCTGCAGAATTCTGCCTTTCCAAACATAGTTTAGTTTGAAAGACATGAATGTAAGCTAACTTTTGTGCTGAAAGAGAATAGTCCCTGTGGTGCTTAAGTACTCTGTTTCTTGCTGTGGAATACTCTTCACAAAGACCTAGATCAAGTATGACTAATTGATAACATTTTGATGAGGGTAATTTGCTCCTGGTAACCTCCTGTTACAAATATCTGAAGTAAGAGATTCCTGCTTCTTACCACGTTGTGTAACTCCAGTTCAATGGCAGGTGTACATATATGTGTCAAGGCAAATACCCCTTCATGTACTAGTCTTGATGTATTTTGATATTTTCTGCAGGTGTCTGCAGATGGCATATTTAGATATTTAATGAATCATGTTCTAAGGAGCAGTACTTTAAGACATCACCACCTGATCAATTTATTTATAGGCTATTCATTATTTGTCAATTTGATCTCATCTACATATTTGCAATGATCAGTATATATATGTCCCACAGAAAATGTTCACAAACTATAAGTTACTTTGGTGGGTTTATATTAAGATAGATGTTGTAGAAATCAGCCCTTTTCCAATGGGAAGGCAATCTGACTAATGAAGGCAAAATCTCTCCAAGTGAAGAGAACAGTGTCATCAGACACTTAAAAACAATGAAGTTCATTTAATTGACTTTTGAGTTTAAAAGCAATTGAGTTCATGGAATAATAAGCTTTAAAAAATATTCAGTTGAAGTTTTTCATTACTTTTAGTGTTTCTCCACACTAAACACAATTAAAAATATGTCTAATTTTTTCTCAAGAGAGAACAAAATAAATTTTGTCCCTTTTAATCTATGAATTTATATGAAGTCGAGTAGGTCCAACTAGCCAATTTGCAAATGGGACATTTCTTTCAGGTGGGGCTTAATAGTCACATATTATTTCTCCTGTTGAGTAATTCCATGATACTCCTTGCTACAGTTCATTAGACTTGAAGTATTATTGTTGATCTGTGCTTCCTCCTTCAGCATCAGTAGCCCTTGAATTATCTGTTAGGTCCTTGGAGGACTCAGGTTTATAGCAGGGTCAGGAGAAAACTGTATGGGAGTCAAAGCAATATACAGATGAAAGAACTTCCTCCCTACAAGGGAATATGTGGTTCTGTTTCACCCAGAAGGAAGGAGGAAATAGGTCTGGTTGGAGTTTTTGCAGTAATAAGGGAGGGACCATTCAGAAATCTGCTGCTGTACTAAAATAAATATTCCTCTGTTGCTATGGTTTTATAATTTATCCAACAAACATCTAGAAAGATATCAACATGTTCCAAAAAAGCTTAGAGATGTTTTTAAAAGTTTTATATTTATTCATAAGGGAGATTTTGGTGTATGACATATGCCAATGTTTTATATTATCCTAATGCCTTCAGAGACTCTGCTTAGAGTTAGTAAGCCTTCTGATATGGTTTTAATTCAAGTTCCAATAAAAGTGTTTTCCCCTTTTCTGTGATCATGACTGAAGCCAGTGAAAAATGATGTCTGGATGCACACACACACACACATTCCCACATGCACACGAGGAAATCAAGGGAACATGGTTCTCCATTTTGATAATACCAAAGACTTCTGACAGCTTTGAGATTTTCTCATTTGACTCTTAAGAGAAGTTTTCTGACCACTGGAGTACACTTTTAAAGGCTCTGACAGTACATACATGTAAGTAGATGGGGCCTATTTTAAAAGTCATTGGAAATTTCCTTCCAAGTGTAATTTTAGAGGGTATTTCATTCATTCATTGGTTCATTCAAAGGAAAAGAATTATGTAAAACCCCATGAGGTGCTGGAGACAATAATGGTCAATAATACAGACTTTGGCCCCATAAGTCACTCAGACTAGCTGGCAAGACAAAGTAAACACTCAATTTAAAAAATATATATTTATTTTATTTTTTTATTTATTTATTTGACTGTGCTGGGTCTTAGTTGTGGCATGCAAAGTCTTTGTTTCAGATTGTGGGATCTAGTTCCCTGATGAATGCAGGCCCCCTGCATTGAGAGAATGGAGTCTTAGCCACTGGACCACCAGCAAAGTCCCTAAACCCTTGATTTTAATACAGTATGATAATTACCAAAATAGTGATGAGATGAATGAATGAGAAGTTATACTAGGAATCCTCTTAGGAGCTTGAAGATGAGTTATTTGGAATCCCTCTCTCCTCAGCGAAAAGGACTGCACATGACCTCAACTTTCCCCAAAGGCCTCCAGGTATTGAGAAACTGGCATTACAGCAGCTTCTAGGAAAACTGACACCTAAGCTCAGATCATTTGGTGTAAGATCTTGAGCTCTTTTTGCTCTTCTGATAAGGCTGCTCCCTCACAAGCTCTATAAAAACAGATAGCAACAGGGGCCTGATTCATTTTCCTGCAGCACAGACCCAAGTTATCTAGCTGCATCTGGCCTTAGAACAGCTCTCCCCAGGATTTCAGCAGAACAGGGAACTGTGTAGCTACTCCTTGTGGCCACCTGAGTGCTGTGTGTATGGCATGTGAGAGTTCAATGGAAGCAATTAGAAGTTCCCACTCTGTATGGGTCATGGATGCTTCTCAAAGGCAGTGATGTCTAAAATTAAGCCATCAGGATGAGAAGTTACTTAGGTAAGGAGGGGGAAAAGCAAGATGAGAACACCTCAGGCAGAAGGAACACCAGGCTGGCAGACTTGAAGATGAGCAAGTTAGTGTCTTAGGGAAGGTGACACTGGTTCAGCATGGCAGAACTATCTTGAGAAGAATGAAGAAAGATGAGGCCTCAGAGGTTAGCAAAGGATGGATGTGAATGAAGTCATAGCAAAGATTTGGGAGTATACCTTAAAAGCAGTGAGAGTGTGACTGTATGTTTTAAGAAGGAAATGATCTTGATCAAAATTATACTTTAGAGGGTCATCCCTGGTAGTCCAGTGGCTAATACTCCATGCTCCCAGTCTAGTGGGCCCAGGGTTCAATCCCTGGTCAGGGAACTAGATCCTGCATGCTGCAAGTAAGAATTTGCATGCCACAACTCAGACCCAGTGCAGCCAAATACATACAAATATTTTTTCATTTAATACTATTTAAAGAACACTATGCTTTAAATAGACCACTCTGTCTCAAATATGGAGAATGGATTAGGAGGAACTAGATAGGCAATCTGATTGCTTATATAGTCATTCAGTAAATGTGTATTGAGCATCTACTAGGTGCTAGACATTGTTCTAGACTCTGAAGATATGGAAGTATAGAACAAAGAGAAGATCCTTGTATTCATGGAGCTCTTACATTCTAGCAAACCATCAACAAATAAATGAAAAGGGAAAAAAATTAAGTTGTAATAAGTGATAAATAATGCGTTAAAATAAAGCAGTGTGGTTGAAAGTGGGCTTAGAGCTGAGTGGCGGGAAGGAACCAGCAAAGTGAAAATCAAGGTAAAAGCATTCCAGGTGAAGAAAATGTTCTAGTGGGCCCAGGGTTCAATCCCTGGTCAGGGAACTAGATCCTGCATGCTGCAAGTAAGAATTTGCATGCCACAACTCAGACCCAGTGCAGCCAAATACATACAAATATTTTTTCATTTAATACTATTTAAAGAACACTATGCTTTAAATAGACCACTCTGTCTCAAATATGGAGAATGGATTAGGAGGAACTAGATAGGCAATCTGATTGCTTATATAGTCATTCAGTAAATGTGTATTGAGCATCTACTAGGTGCTAGACATTGTTCTAGACTCTGAAGATATGGAAGTATAGAACAAAGAGAAGATCCTTGTATTCATGGAGCTTCTTACATTCTAGCAAACCATCAACAAATAAATGAAAAGGGAAAAAAATTAAGTTGTAATAAGTGATAAATAATGCGTTAAAATAAAGCAGTGTGGTTGAAAGTGGGCTTAGAGCTGAGTGGCGGGAAGGAACCAGCAAAGTGAAAATCAAGGTAAAAGCATTCCAGGTGAAGAAAATGGCTAGAGTAAAAATGGGTGCCATTGGACATGTCTAGAAAGACCCACATGAATTAATAAATGTAGAATCATGTAGAACAGTGACTGGTACATATTAAACACCATTTCAGTATTACCTGTTACTATGGTGATGATCATGATTAAGCTTTTACTAAAGTATAACATAAATATGAAAATAAGCCTTAACTATTGCATGCTCAATTGACAACATATTTGCTAACTGACAACTGATGAGGAAACAGAACAACCCACACACAGAATCCTCCTTGTGCTTTCTTCTGTCACTACCCGCCCCACGGGTAACAACCAGCCTGGCTTCTAATAATTCAAATGGGTTTTGCTCGTTTTTGTACTTTATCAAAGTGAAATAATACAGGTTGTGCTTTTTTGCATCTGGCTTCTTCAGCTCAATGTCGCTTCTAAAAGTCATCCATGTTTTGAATATAGTTGTATGTTATCCATTCTCATTACTATAAGCTATCCTATTGAAAACGAAGACCATGGCATCTGGTCCCATCACTTCATGGGAAATAGATGGGGAAACAGTGGAAACAGCATCAGACTTTATTTTGAGGGGGCTCCAAAATCACTGCAGATGGTGACTGCAGCCATGAAATTAAAAGACACTCCTTGGAAGAAAAGTTATGACCAACCTAGATAGCATATTGAAAAGCAGAGACATTACTTTGCCAACAAAGGTCCATCTAGTCAAGGCTATGGTTTTTCCAGCGGTCATGTATCGATGTGAGAGTTGGACTGTGAAGAAAGCTGAGCACTGAAGAATTGATGCTTTTGAACTGTGGTGTTGGAGAAGACTCTTGAGAGTCCCATGGACTGCAAGGAGATCCAACCAGTCCATTCTAAAAGAGATCAGTCCTGGTGTTCTTTGGAAGGAATGATGCTAAAGCTGAAACTCCAGTACTCTGGCCACTTCATGCAAAGAGCTGACTCATTGGAAAAGACTCTGATGCTGGGAGGGACTGGGGGAAGGAGTAAAAGGGGACAACGGAAGATGAGATGGCTGGATGGCATCACCAACTCAATGGATGTGAGTCTGAGTGAACTCCAGGAGTTGGTGATGGACAGGGAGGCCTGGCGTGCTGCAATTCATGGGGTCTCAAAGAATCAGACACAACTGAGTGACTGAACTGAACTGAACTGATCCTATTGTGTAAATATACAACAATCTATATTTTTGCTCTACTGTTTATTTTAATTTTATTTTTTAAATTATTTTATAAATTATCAAAATATCACTAGGTAAAGAAATGGCTAAAAGTGGATATCTGTTTTGCATTGTAAACCTTTCCATTTTATTAATTTTAACATATGCATACATTACCTCTACATATATATTAATAGTTGAAGAAGTAGCTACCACTTTACAATTGACCCTTGAATAATGCAGGGGTCAGGGGCACTGACCCTCTACACAGTTGAAAATTCATGTACAACTTATGTTTGTCCCTCCCTATACGTGGTTCCTCGATATCTGTGGTTCCACATCTGTGGATTCAACTAACTGCAGATCATGCAATACTGTAGTATTTACTACTGAAAAAAAATCCACAGAAAAGTGTAACTGTTCAGTTCAAATCCATGTTGTTCGAGGATCAACTGTATATTTATTCCGTCATTTTAAAAATTTTATCAATTTTACATATTATGATATTACAATCATATCATTCTGAGTCTGTGAATGATGATGATTTAAGTCAATAACCTTGTTTTTAATTTTAGTGTTTTATTATTTTTGGTCTTTGTAAACTAATAACATACTTGAATTTTCCTATCTAATTTTAACAGTATCTATTATCTCTCACTCTGTGAAATAAAGATATTGGTACCCAGGCTCCTACCTCACTTTCACCAGCTTACCATCTTGGAAGAATTAACATTATTTCTGTTTTATAACCAGATTAAGTCTGCCATGCTTTGTCTATGTGTTGATTCTAAAGTTTAAAAACAAAAACCCACCTACCACTTCTTCAAGCATCTCAACAACTTTTTACAGGCAAAATGCTTCCACAACCAGCAGGAGGCAGAAAATGCTTTCCAAGAGTTTGTCTATCCCGAAGCATAGATTTTTATGCTACAGAAATAAACAAACTTATTTCTCACTGGCAAAAAAGTGTTGATTGTAATGGTACCTACTTTGATTAATAAAGATGTGTTTGAGCCTATAAAAATAACTAAAAACCAAAACCCAACATTACATTATGATAACTACCTGAATACTCATCACTTATAGGTTGAGTGGTTTGCCAGGTTATATTCTTATTTCTGCAGGTCCAGTATCAATCCCATGTCCAGTTTCCCCATTGCCCAAAATGATGCAGTATACTTGGACACCTTTCTGGGTTTTCCTAAAGTTTCTAGTTGCTTTACTCACTTTCAAAGAATCTAAAAAAAAATTCCAAGAAGTTTAGGGCCCTGGTCCATAAATTCAGCTCAGTATATTCCCCAGAAATCCCCTCTATATTTTTAGTTTTATAAATTCTCAGCCAAGTGCTTATTACAGATAAATTCTATAGAAACTATTGATGTGAGTCTGGGTCCAATATGTATGCCTTATCATTCCCGCAGAGTTGCTGTGTGCCTTTGCATGTTTGAGCTGATGATATATCCTCAGTCCTTTGCTTGGAATTCACTTATTAATGGAGCCAACTTTATGACTCAGCAGTTTCCTCAGAGGCTCAGAGTCAGCCAGGTCCCAGCAACAGCCTGTGTCCTGGAGAAAGTTGCTGGCTTGCTTTCTTCCTGCTCAAAATTGAGCTCTGGGGCTTCTCAGACTGCTCATGCTTGTCATCCTTTTCCTAGTGCTTCATCCAGCTGAAAAAGGCTGTTCTCTGTGGGCTTTTATCAGTTGGATTTCCAGAATGAAATGAAGCTGAACTTACTACCAATCCTACAGTAAAAAGGGTATGATACCTCGGGGTGTCTGCATCCTGAGAACAAAAGAACTTGATCTCTTTGACTTGTCCAGTCATCAAATCTTCAGGTAGATGTGGACTGTTTATTTAACACTTGATGTGGGATATCAGAAAAAAAAAATGGAAACCCAGAATTTTGCCACTCCGTAAAAATAATGGTAAAAATGACAAAATCCATCAGAACTGACATTTTAGGAAATCTTGAAACTGACAGTAGGTTTTCAGCAACATGGGGAGTACTTGTTCAAGAAAAACAGCTGATTCTCAGTAACAATAGCATGTTTCGTGGTGTTCTAATTTGCTCTAGTTTTATCCCCATCCTCCAACAGAGGATAACTTTGAAAATATCAGCCCATGTTCCCAACACCAGAAGGAGCAGAATGGACTACATTTACAAAGAATTTTATTCTTCACAGCTAAAAAGTGAAAACAACCCAAATGTCTATCAACTGATAAATGGGTTAACAAAATGTGGCACATTTATACAATGGAATATTAGTCAGCCACAAAAAGGAATGAGGTAATGATGCATGCTACAACACAAAATAAACTTAAAAATATTGTGCTAAATAAAAGAACCCAGATACAAAAGGTCATATATAATATTACTCTACTTATATAAAATGTCCAGACAAGGCAAATCCATAAGGACAGGCTAGGCAAATCCATAGGGTTTCTAGAGAATGAGGGGACAGGGAATTGGGAATGAGGTAAGATGTTTCTTTCTACAGTGATGGTGATGTTTTAGAATTAGATAGTACTGGGAATTTCCTGGTGGTCCAATGGTTGGGGGTGGGTGCTCTCACTGCTGTGGCCCCAGATTTGACCCCTGGTTGAGGAACTAAGGTCCTGCAAGACATGTGGCATGGCCAAAAAAAAAGAATGAATTTAGACAGTAGTGATGATTGCACAGACTTCCCAGTGGCGCTAATGGTAAAGAACCCATCTGCCAATGAAGGTTAGACATAAGAAACACAAGTTCAATCCTTGGGTCGGGAAGATCCCTGGAGGAGGCACAGCAAGCCACTCCACTATTCTTCCCTGGAGAACCCCATGGACAGAGGAGCCTGGCGGGCTACAGTCCACTGGGAGGCACAGAGCTGGACACAACTGAAGCGACTGAGCATGAGCACAATGATCGCACAGCACTGTGAAAATGATTTTTTTTAATGTACACATTAAAATGATGGATTTTATGCTATTTGAATATCAATGTAAAAATTACTCTTTCTCAAAAAATAAAAATAGAAAAACAATTGTTCAAAAAGCTTGAGGTGATC
>SJXQ01009739.1:61399-79221 GCA_006408695.1 Aepyceros melampus
TTGAGGTGATCCACAACTTCCCTATGCTCCTACCAATTATAGCTTTATGATTTGATCAGCTTCAGAATTCCTATTAAAGTTGGAGTAAGTAGAGGCATTGTCTATAAAAGTGGCTAAGATATTAACATATGGAAGGGTGGGTGCCCCATTACCTAGGAGAGCTGGTTTGGGTCACATGCAAGCCATCATCATGGGCTGTTCTCATTGGACTTGAGATCAATTTTTAAAGTTATAAAGATCTTGGACACAGTCTTCCAAGAGGAATGGGAAAAGTCAGTGTCACATAGTGTCAACACACTGTCAGTGTCGAGGAACAGCTAACATCTTGAATTCCACGAAACAAACAATAATGATGGAAAACAACCTACAATTAGTTGCATGTAAGTAAGTAAGTAAGTAAAGTTACTCAGTCGTGTCTGACTCTTTGTGACCCCATGGACTGCAGCCCACCAGGCTCCTTAGTCCATGAGATTCTCCAAGCAAGAATACTGGAGTGGGTTGCCATTTCCTTCTCCAGGGGATCTTCCCGACCCAGGGATCGAACCCAGGTCTCCCGCATTGGAGGCAGACGCTTTAACCTCTGAGCCACCAGGGAAGTCCCTGAATTCTAAGTAGGTTCCTAATGTGAATATGAAGTGGAAAGAAAGAAGAGAAAGTCTACAGTCTTGATCTGAATGATTTCCTTCTTGTTTCATGGCCATAATTGTGCATGAGTATAAGTGGTGCCCTACAGCTCTGGATCCCTGGGTCGGGAAGATCTCCTGGAGAAGGAAATGGCAATCCACTCCACTATTCCTGCCTGGAAAATCCCATGGACGGAGGAGCGTGGTGGGCTATACAGTCCATGGAGTCGCAAAGAGTCGGACGCGACTGAGCGACTTCACTTTCACTTTCACTTTACAGCTCTGGATACCTTTTATGTGCCAGACACTAGGAAATATGCTTTAGTAAATACAGAAAGTAGTAGTATTCTTCTTCTTATACTTTTATAATGAGTCTCAAAGAAGTCAAGAAGTTCCAGGTAGGCACACAAAGCCCATGTTCCCAAACTCTTCCCCAAACCATCCCCATGGGTGCCTATCTGCTAACCAGCTCAATCAGGCTCTCATGAACATCTTAGACTGAATTGTTGCCAGGTTTTGTTGGCATTCAGACACTGAATAGAGACAGTTCCTCTGGGAACCTGGTTGCAGTCCCTTCAGAGGTGTTGCACAGCTGTGCAGGCCTTTGGAGCAAAACCAGTTCCCACACCAAGGTCAATTCCTTTTGTGAACAGAAGGTAAACCTAGACAGAGGTTCCTGAAGGAACTGTGGGGTCAAGTGAAAGACTTTTAAGGAAGAGCAATAGGTTCAGGCAGTGGATGCTGGAAAGGAAGAGCAGATTTGGATCTGATAAAGTTATAGGGAACTCAAGAGCAGAATATCCAGGTTCTTTAGTCCAGACCTCACCCAAAAGGATGGGATTTGAATCCTGACTCTGCGTGCATCCTTATGTGTGCCTGCTCAGTCGTATCCAACTCTTTGCGACCCTATGGACTGTGGCCCACTAGGCTCCTCTTTCCATGGAATTCTCCAGGCAAGAATACTGGAGTGGGTTGCCATTTTCTCTTCTCCAGGGGATCTTCCCGACCCTGGGATCAAATCTGCATCTACCCTGGGATCAAATCTGTATCTACCCGTGTCTCCTGCACTGAGGTGAATTCTTTACCACTGAGCCTCTGGGGAAGTCCATGTATCCTGACAGCCAGCCACTGGCTTGATTGAGCCTTGTTCTCTTGGTTCTAATAAAATAAAAAGGGGCTTCCCAGGTGGCATAGTGGTAAAGAATCTACCTGCCAATATAGGAGACACAGGTTCAATCCCTGGGTTGCAAACCATTCAACATCACCGTATTCCAAGTCTATGCCCCAACCAGTAACGCTGAAGAAGCTGAAGTTGAACGGTTCTATGAAGACCTACAAGACCTTCTAGAACTAACACCCCAAAAAGATGTNTATGCAGCAGTAATTACAAAAACTAAGCCACAAAACATTATATACAGGATGGTACCTTTTGAAAGCTGGAAACAACTAAATAAAAATACATGTCTTTAGGAATACAATACAGACACAGTAAAATATATAGAAAAGAAAACAAGGGAATAAAAGAGAATTGAGAGAACTATAGAGGGAGGTGGGAATATGGAAGGAATCATAGATTACTGTCAAATTCTTAGTTTGTGTTTTGGATGGTGGGCTTATGTTACTAAAAATATCATTTAAATAATTATACTACATATGGGCCATGCATAGTCCAAGGATGAGCATGTATGAACCAAGGATTATGATAAATCCATTCTAGGTACTTAGATCAAATTTTGTAAAAATACATATGCTTTGACCCAGAAATTTCTCTTCTAGGAATTCATTTTAAGGAACATAATCAGATACATGTGCAAAGAGCAGTGTTCAAAGCTGTTTAGGACTAAATTGTTTCTAATAGCAGAAAACTAGAAAAGACATTAATATCCAACAATAGAGGATTAGATGAATCATTATCATGCAACAGAACACTAAAGCAATTTTGAAAAGTTAAGGTGAAATGTCGTGCATACATACGTACACCACGGGGGAAAAAATGAAAATGAAATGCAGCAGAAAAACTACAAAAACTACAACTCTGATAGCATGGTGAGATTACAGATGACTTTTTAAACTGAAGTGTAGTTATCTTCATGTTAGTCTATAATTTTAGGTGGTAAATTTAAGAGATAATATCAGTACCACTACTGGGCATGGAGTTGGAACAAACAAACCGCTCTTTCAGATAGTGAAAGAATTATTTCCTGATATGGGTAAGGACAACACTTTTATTAATTGTTTATATCTTATATATTAAAATTTAAAAACTGTGTTTACTATTGAAACTTGGGGAAGGGACAGGAAAGTATAAATAAATGCCCTGGAATCCCTTTAACACTGACCTTCTTCCTTCTGCTCTTCCTCATCATTACCATGACGGTTAAATCGATGCATCAGCTTGCAAGGCTGTGGTCAGTTATTGGTCAAACACCAGTCTACGTGCTGTGTTGAAGGTATTTTTTGACTTTTAAAAACATCTATTTCTGCTTTACTGACTATGCCAAAGCCTTTGACTGTGTGGATCACAATAAACTGTGGAAAATTCTGAAAGAGATGGGAATACCAGACCACCTGACCTGCCTCTTGAGGAATCTGTATGCAGGTCAGGAAGCGACAGTTAGAACTGGACATGAAACAGACTGGTTCCAAATAGGCAAAGGAGTACGTCAAGGCTGTATATTGTCACCCTGCTTATTTAACTTATATGCAGAGTACATCATGAGAAACGCTGGACTGGAAGAAGCACAAGCTGGAATCAAGATTGCCAGGAGAAATCTCAATAACCTCAGATATGCAAATGACACCACCCTTATGGCAGAAAGTGAAGAAGAACTAAAGAGCCCCTTGATGAAAGTGAAAGAGGAGAGTGAAAAAGTTGGCTTANGAAACGCTGGGCTGGAGGAAGCATAAGCTGGAATCAAGATTGCCAGGAGAAATATCAATAACCTCAGATATGCAAATGACACCACCCTTATGGCAGAAAGTGAAGAAGAACTAAAGAGCCTCTTGATGAAAGTGAAAGAGGAGAGTGAAAAAGTTGGCTTAAAGCTCAACATTCCGAAAACGAAGATCATGGCATCTGGTCCCATCACTTCATGGGAAATAGATGGGGAAACAGTGGAAACAGTGTCAGACTTTATTTTTGGGGGCTCCAAAATCACTGCAGATGGTGATTGCAGCCATGAAATTGAAAGAAACGTACTCATTGGAAGGAAAGTTGTGACCAGCCTAGACAGCATATTAAAAAGCAGAGACATTACTTTGCCACCAAAGTCCCTCTAGTCAAGGCTATGGTTTTTCCAGTGGTCATGTATGGATGTGAGAGTTGCACTATAAAGAAAGCGGAGTGCAGAAGAATTTATGCTTTTGAACTGTGGTGTTTGAGAAGACTCTTGAGAAAGTTCCTTGGACTGCAAGGAGATCCAACCAGTCCATCCTAAAGGAGATAATCCTTGGTGTTCATTGGAAGGACTGATGTTGAAGCTGAAACTCCAATACTTTGTCCACCTCGTGTGAAAAGGTGACTCATTTGAAAAGACCTTGATTCTGGGAAAGATTGAAGGCAGGAGAAGGGGATGACAGAGGATGAGATGGTTGGATGGCATCACAAACTCGATGGACATGGGTTTGGGTGGACTCTGGGAGTTGGTGATGGACAGGGAGGCCTGTCATGCTGCAGTTCATGGGGTCACAAAGAGTCAGACGTGACTGAGTGACTTTCACTTCACTTCACTTCACTCCAACTAGGAATATAATCTAGAGAAGAGAATGGCAACCTACTCCAGTATTCTTACCTGGAGAATTCCATGGACAGAGGAGACTAGCAGGCTACAGAGTCAGACAGGACTGAGTGGCCAACACTTGATTAGGAATAAACTGCCAGGGGACTGTAGTAGTAAAGAACCCACCTGCCAGGTTAGATGTAAGACATGCCAGTTCGATCCCTGAGTCAGAAATATCCCCTGGAGAAGGGAATGGAAATTCACTCTAGTATTCTTGCCCGGAGAATCCATGGACAGAGGAGCCTGGTGGGCTATGGTTCATAGGGTCACACAGAGTCAGACATCACTGAAGCGACTTAGGGCAGAACGACTACTAGACTGTTAGATTTGGAGATGATTTGCTGAAGACCTGTATCTCCCTACTGATCAACAGGGATGGTATGGCTTGCAGTAGATGGCCAGTGACGAGTCCCTATAATGGTTCATAGGGTCACACAGAGTCAGACATCACTGAAGCGACTTAGGGCAGAACGACTACTAGACTGTTAGATTTGGAGATGATTTGCTGAAGACCTGTATCTCCCTACTGATCAACAGGGATGGTATGGCTTGCAGTAGATGGCCAGTGACGAGTCCCTATTTCTATCAGGAGCACTATGTGTGTCCTCCAAAGCTACATGTTTGTTGGAAAGTATACTTTGTTAAAGGGCTTCCCAGGTGGCTTAGTAGTAAAGAACCTATTTTCCAATGCAGGATATGTGAGTTTGATCCCTGGGTCAGGAAGATCTCCTGGAGAAGGAAATGGCAACACACTCCAGTATCCTTGCCTGGAAAATCCCATGGACAGTGCAGCCTGGCAGGCTACAGTCCATAGGGTCACAAAAGAGTCAGACATGACTGAGCGACTAAGAACTCATGCATACTTTGTCAAAATAAAAAGAGCCGTTCTTCCCTAGAGAATCCCATGTAGACTCCCAGAATTGAGATCCAAATATATTTGTTATAATACCTGCCATATTTGTAATACTCCCTTAATATATAAAAATTCTCAGGACTTCCCTGGCAGTCCAGTGGTTAAGAATCCGTGCTTCCAATGAACTGGATGAGAGTTCGATCCCTGGTCAGGGTACTAAGATCTCACATACCACAAGGCCAAAAAATTTTTAAATGATAATTAAAATTTTAAAAAATAACATATATATACATATATAAATTTTAAAATCTTTCAATGAAATGAATCTCTGCTATAGAAAATAGACATTATTGCATCATTAGATCCTGGCTCCTTTGTATGGAAACCCTTTGAACACATCAAGAGAACAGTGAATATAGTCATAGTGAGGTTGAAAACACCTTCTACTAACGGATTTCAGTCAAGAAGAAATCTACACTTTCACACTTGGGTAAATTTAGAGAATATAAGGCTGAGAACGAGTTAAGGCTGTGACAAACATTTTAAATAGGGAAGGCTTTTAATGTATGAGTGATAATAAGCATGCTAGTTAATCATGTGGGATATTTGGAGTTAGAAAATTTGAGTGGAATTCCTTCCTTCAACTCTTCCCAGCTATGTGAACTTGAGCATTAAGTTACTGAACCTAAGTCTCAATTTTCTCACCTGTAAACTCATTAGATTTTTCCTCTTGAATACTCCAATGGCATCTTGCACTGCTTTCATTTTAGAATTGATCTCACTGTGTTTTAATTACCTAGTGACTTGTTTGCATTCCTCACTGTTTCACAGTGGCATCCCCTGTCTATAATCTAGAGATTATATGTACAGTCCTACAATTCTAATTACTGAGCCTTAGGGAGTGCTAACCTCTAGAGGTGTAATTGCTGAGTCTTAGGGAATGCTTATCAGGAGTTTCTGAATGACTCTCTAAAGTAGTTGAACCAATTTACACTCCCACAGAAGTGTGTGAGTTCCTACTTCCCAACCTTGTCACCACACTTGATGTTATCAGACACTGATTTTTTCAATGATGACTGTAAAATGAGCAATTGTTTTAATATGCACTTACCTGATTACTAGTAAGGTTGAATAGTTTTATTACGCTTCTTGTCCAGTTGAGTTCTTCTTCTATGAAGTGCCAAATTACATCCTTGGATCATTTTTCTATTGGGCTGTATGTCATGTTGATTTGTTGCCACGCTTTAAAAATTAATTAATTAATTAATTTGGTTGTGCTGGATCTTAGATGCAGCACACAGGACCTTCAATCTTTGTTGTGGCATGTGGAACTTTTTTTTTAAGTTGTTGCATGCAGGATCTTTAGTTGCAGCATGCAAAATCTTTAGTTTGGCATGTGGGATCTAATTCCTGAAAAAGGATTGAATCTGGGCCCCTTGCATTGGGAGCTTGGAGTCTTAGCCCCTGGACCACCAAGGAAATCCCCTGTTGCCACTCTTTATATACTCTGTGAATAACCTTATTCTGTGATTTTAGAAACCTTTAGTATCTCTGTGTGTATCTTGCCTTTTAACTTTTTATGATGTCTTTTAAATCATTTACATCAAATGGCATTTATTAAATCAGTATTATATTTGAAACATTTGAAACACAAAGCATTTGAAACAGATCATAACAGGTTTAAATGACGGTTACAAGGAATTAATTTGGCTCAGGTGGCTCAGTGGTAAAGAATCCGCCAATGCAGGAGACACAGGAGAGTCGAGTTCGATCCCTGGGTCAAGAAGATCCCTTGGAGGAAGAAATGGCAACCCACTCCAGTTTTCTTGCCTGGAAAATTCCATGGACAGAGGAGTCTGGCGGGCTGCAGTCCATGGAATCGCAAAGAGTCGGACACGACTGAGCGATTGAGCACACACAAGGAATTAATTAAAGGTTAGTAGCACTAAGAGAATTCTTATCTTTACCTCCTTGAGTGTTGGGAGACTGAGAATAACTTCAAAGCAAAAATGCAATTATCCTGAGGAATTTCCTTGACCTTCAAAATCTAGTGAGCAGATGCTTATTTTAAAAAATTAAAAAGACAACACCAAATGCTTACAAGTATATGAAACAACAATAACTCTCATTTATTGCTGCTAGGAATGCAAAGTGATACAGCCAGTTTGGAAGACAATTTGGTGGTTTCTTACAAAACTAAACATACTCTTACCAAATGATCCAGTAATCATGCTTTTTGGTATTTACCCAAATGAGTTGAAAACTTATGTCCACACAAGAACCTACACATGGATATTTGTAGCAGCTTTATTCATAATTGCCAAAATTATGAAGCGACCAGGAGGCCTTTCAATAAAAGAATGGATAAACAAATTGTAGTACATCCATATATGGAAAATTATTCAGTGATAAAAGAAATGAGCTATCAAGTTGATAAAAATATGGAGGAATCTTAAACAGTTATTTTTGAGTTTAAAAGACCAGTCTGTAAATTTACATGCTGTATGATTACATGACTTTTTGGGAAAAGAAAAACTATAGAGAAAGTAAAAAGAACAACGGTTGTCTGGAATTCATAGGGAATGAGGAGGAATGAATAAGTGGAGTACAGGGACTTTTAAGACTGTAAATCTATTTTGTGTGATACTGTAATTGTGGATAATGACATTAGGCTTTTGCCAAAACCAACAGAGATTTACAGTGCAAAGAGTCAACCTGAATGGATACAAATTTTAAAAATCACTTAGAGGGACTTCCCTGGTGGTCCAGTGGTTAAGACTCTGCACTTCCAATGCAGGATGCATTCAATCCCTGTTCAGAGAATAAGATCGTGCATGCTGCAACTAAGACCTGTCACAGCCAAATAAATAAAAATAAAAATTACTTATAAATTCCATAAATTCCCCCAAAGAATGCAGACTGTGACAAGAGAATCTAACTGTATTACAAGTGTATAAAATAACTTCTCTGTGGGGGAGGGGGTGGGAGAAGAGGTGCTAACCTAAACAACTTTAAAACTTAATGGAGTCTGTAAGACTGTTACCGCCAAAATCTTGGCTTTCTCTGCCCACTGAAGCAGAATAAAAAAAATACAGAGACAGTGTTTGGAGGAAATAGAAAGATGGCTTTAAACTTCAGCTGGCTGATGCAAGAACACAGCAGGCTAGTGGCTCAAGAACTGTGCCCCTCTTCCTAGGGGAAGGAGACTTTATATGGCCCGGATCTTGAGGTCTTAGGGTAAATGATAAGACTGAAAGTAATGAAGGTCTTCCATTCTTCTTCTTGCTTGCTTTGTTTTGAAACAGTCATAGCTGGCATCACATAGCCCAGTAGTTGGGTCCATTTGTCTCTGGTTTATTGTACTGTGGCCTTCTTTCTGAAATACAAAATCTACGAAGGGTGGTCTGCAAAGGGAGCACAGTGAAGGTACAGGAGTAATTAGTATAGAGTTAAAGGATAACAGGTGCAGGATGTAACTCATGCAGAGTTAGAGAGCGATAGATGCAGGATGTAATTTACATAGTGTTAGAGGGTGATAGGTTGGCTTCTAGTTATAGACACTACAGATTAGTAACAGTTAAAGTAAAACTAGGAGCTATCAGGCCTGTTAAATGTTTTCTTTGTCTTCTTTGTTCTTAGGAAAGGGAAAGAAAAGAAAGAAGAACTCATTCCTTAAAGAAAAATTCATTCGTCTTTTTTTCCTTTCACTTGCAACAAGATTAAAGGCAAAATGGCCTGCACATATGTTCTGCACTCTAGAAAATAAGTTCTTTACTATCAGGAATGGGTTAACAATTCTGAAAGTGATATACATGTATCTGAAAATGAACAGTTAAGTGAATAGATGGCAAATGGTGGGAACCAGATTGCTCACTGTTAGAGTGAAAATTTACAGATAATCAGGTGGAGTATTTTAGAATGACCTATGTTCTGGCAACATCAATAATAATTTCTGTTTAATTTAATATAAATACAGTCAGTTACATATAACTATATCTATAGATATTGTATGTGCCATTATAAAGTCTGGTCATGTAAGAATCATCAGTGGATGCTAAATCTAGGGGTACTTTTCAAGACAAACAGGACATATGCATGGTCTTAAAGGATTTCTCTGCAGAATGTTTATCAGTTGCAAGGGGAGAACCAGTTGTGTGGAAATCAGACAGCAGTTAAACCAGTTGATCATAATTAACATCACCACTGAGCGTCAGATGAACATTTTGTTCCTCTAGATGCAATACTCAGAACACATGTAGTGTTCACTTATGTAGTATTTCAGCAAAGTATGCATAACCTGAACCCAATTAGGAGGAAATATCTGATAAACCCCAAATAAGGAATGTTTTATTTCTAAAAAGTGAGGAGGGAGAGATCATATTCCAAAACAATTGAATGTTACACACACACACACAAAAAGAAAAATGAGAATGTTCCAGGCTGAAAGAGTCTAGAGCATGACAAAGAAATACACCAACTGATCCTAGATTAGATATTGTATGGGAGGGAAATTATGGTTATAAAGATAAAGAACATCATTGTGTTAATTTACAGAATTGAAATTCAAATGGTAGATTAGATGTTGCATTGATGTTAATTTTTTTAAAGTTGATAACTGTATTGTGATTATGTCAGATACTATTCCTGTTCTTGGGAAATACACTCTGAAGTATTTGGAGGTAAAGAGTCATAATGTATGCAACTTTCATATAATTGAGAGGAAAAAGTCATATATGCCTTATTTTCTGGCACATAATATTTCACACTCATCTTGTATATGGCCTGCTCAAACCCTGCCATTTTCCCAAAGATCCCTGGTTACCTGTAATGGGAAAATTTATTGGAGACAAAGATGAGGCTGTTAGGTCTGTTGTTTGCAACTGGTGTGTCTTTGCTTCTAAATTCTTTCAGTAGCTAGTAGTAGGAAATATTAATATGCATATACACAGATACATATATATGCACATATGCATAGATGTGCATTTTTTTTCTTCTTTCTTGGCTGTACCAAGAGGCGTGTGGGATTTTAGTTCCCTGACCAGGGACTGAATCCTCACCCCTGCATTGGAAGTGTAGAGTCTTAACCACTGAATCTCTGAGGAAGTCCCATAGATCTATTTTAGAAATCATGAATACATGCTAACACCTTCAATTCCACTACATCCCCACAGGGTTCTTTTTTCTTGCCTATCTCATTCCATATTTGTAATGTTTCTTCTTTCTCAGTGAGAACCCTGGCTCCATATAACATCAACAATATCATAAGAATTAGCAGAAATCAGTGAAATTGCAAACAGGAAATCCAAAGAGAAAGTCAATGAAACTAACAATTGGTCCTTTGAAAAGATCAATAAAATCAATAAGCCTCAAGCAAGCCTAAATAAAAAGAAAGAGGATGCCCTTGTAGGAAAACAAGTTACTAATATTAGTAATGAAAGAAGGGACATCATGACAGTCCCTCATGGACATTAAAAGGATATAAAGGAATACTAAGAATAATCCTATGCTCAAAATTGGATAATCTAGATGAAATGAACCAATTTCTTGAAAGGCACAATTTACCAAAATTCACATAAGAAGGAATAGATGATCTGAACAGGCCTGTAGCTTATAAAGAAATTGTATCAATAATTAATAACTTTCCAAAACAGCACCAGGCCCAGATGGTTCACTGGTGAATTCTGCCAAATATTTAGGGAAGAAACTATACCAGTTTTGAATAATCTCTTTCAGAGCAAAAAAACAAAGGGAATACTTTGTAACTCCTTGTATGAGGCCAGCATTAAACTAATATCAAAACCAGGCAAAGATATTACAACAAAAGGAAATTATAGACCAATATCTCTCATATACATAGATGAAAAATCCTCAACAAAATAGTAGTAAATCAAATCCAACAATATATAAAAAAAATTATACACCACAACCAAATGGCATTTATTCCAGGTATGCAAGGCTGGCTCAAAATCAATTAAAGTAAATCCATCACTTTAACAGGCTAAAAAATCATATAATCATATCAATAGATGCAGGAAAAGCATCTGAAAACATCCATTATCCATCCTCATTTAAAAAGGTATTTATTTGATTGTGCCAGGTCTTAATTGCAGCACTCAAAATCTTCAATCTTTGTTGCAGTATGTGAGATCTTTAGTTGTGGCACGCGAACTCTTAGTTGCAGCATGTGGGATCTAGTTCCCTGACCAGGGACCAAGCTTGGGCCCCTGCACTAGGAGCATGAAGTCTTAGCCAATGGACCACCAGAAAAGTCTCCTGTTAACCATTCTTGATAAAAACTCTTCAGTTCAGTTCAGTTCAGTTCAGTCACTCAGTCGTGTCCGACTCTTTGCGACTCCGTGAATTGAAGCACGCCAGGCCTCCCTGTTCATCACCAACTCCCAGAGTTCACTCAGACTCCCGCCCATCGAGTCAGTGATGCCATCCAGCCGTCTCATCCTCTGTTGTCCCCTTCTCCTCCTGCCCCCAATCCCTCCCAGCATATGCTATGGAGTGAAGAGTGCCAGGGTTTAGCTGAGTCCAGACTGAGCTAGGATTTGGACCTTGGTTCTCTGCCAACTGCTTGGGAAAGATAGATGTTTTCAAACAGTTCAGTTAAAAATGGTCTCTAGGCAATGAGTCCTGTGGGAAATGAGAGGAAGCTTTTAGACCCAAATGGATAAGAACAAAGGGAAGAAAAACATCTCTTTTGTTGTAGCAGAAAGAACCCCTAAATAGTTGAGAGATATGAGTTATGGTCCAGCCATATGAACTCCAAAATGCCATAATACTTTTCTGGGCCTACTTCCTCATAGGTAAAGAAAGCAGGCTGAATTGGTTAGATTAGTTTTTTCCCTCCAACATGTTTCAGGGAACTCTAAGTAAGTAAGTAAGTAAAGTCACTCAGTCGTGTCCGAATCTTTGTGACCCCATGGACTGCAGCCCACCAGGCTCCTCAGTCCATGAGATTCTCCAAGCAAGAATACTGGAGTGGGTTGCCATTTCCTTCTCCAGGGGATCTTCCCAACCCAGGGATCGAACCCGGGTCTCCCGCATTGGAGGCAGACGCTTTAACCTCTGAGCCACCAGAACTCTAGGGTATCATTATGGACTAAATTGTGTCCCCCCTGCAAAATCTATTTGTTGAAGCCCTAATCTTCCATGTGACTGTATGTGGAGATAGTGCCTATAAACAGGCAATAAAAGTTGAATAAAGTAATAAAGGTGCAGCCTTAATTCTAAAGAAGTGGTATCCATATAAGAAGAAGAGATACTAGATCTCTCTCCCTTTCTCTCCCTCTCCTTCTCTCCTTCCTTCCCTCCAAGAGTGTACACAGATGAAAGGCCATGTGAGTACACAGTGAGAGCAGTGTCACCTAGAATTGAGGTAGAGAGTTCTCACCAGAAACCAATCCTGACAGCACCTTGATTTTGGACTTCTAGCCTCCAGAACTGTGAGAAAATAAATTTCCGTTTAGGCCACCAGGTCTGTGGTATTTTGTTATGGCAACCTGAGCTAATACAGGTACAGTGGAGGTGCATCAGTTCATAACATTTTATTTAACTTAACTTTTACAAAGTTTATTTTAAAAGCTTAATAAAAGTTCCGGATACAGTTATATGTGTCATATGCCAAAAGTGTTAGAGACTCTGATTTTTATTAAATTCTGTTGCCAGGTTAGCTCATTTTTGGAAAGATCTTTGAATAAAGCTTCCTTTCCTATCAGTTTAAATGAAGAGTATAAGCCTATTTCAGAGTAAGCTGTTTACATTAGTGGATCACTAAGCACAGCTTTAAGGAAAGGGGATATAGACCCTGCCTCTCAAATGGTAAAAATGTGAAATAATTTTCACACATACTTTTAGATCCCCATAATTTTATAGATATTTTTCTACGTGAATCAGTATTTTCTCAAAACTGTGCAAATATAATAATAAATTCAATCCTGCATCTGAAAAAAAAGAACCTTAGCAATAGAGCATTTTTACCAATGATAATAGATATAATAGATAATAGATATAAATAAAAGATTAATGAAACGAATCCAGAAATATATTCAGAACCATCATGACCCAGAAGGACTTACACAAGAAATTTGAGATAATCAAGGAATCTACTCACATTAATCGTGATAATCTCTAGATGGTAAGAAAATTGGAGTGGGTTGCCAAACAACAATGTAAATGGTATTGTTTTTCAGTTTCAAATTAATCTTTTTCACTGCTGTTATATAGGAAAGCATTTGACTTTTGTACATCAATCTCATATTCTGAAACTTTGCTATAATTGCTTATTATTTTCAGAGGTCTGTGAGGTTTCTTTGTGTGTTTTGTTATTGTGGTGATGGCCAATTCTTTGGAATTTTCTACGTATATGATCATGTCATCTGTGGGAAAAAAAAACAATTTATCTTATTCCCCAATCTGTTTACCTTTTATTTCCTTATCTTGTTTTATTACATTAGCTAGAACCCCCAGTACAATGTTGAAAAGGAGTGGTGAGATGGGACATCTCACCTTTGCCTTTTATTTGACCTTAGTGGGAAAGGTTCCAGTTTCTCTCCATTAAGTGTGATTATAGCTGTGTCCACAAGACATTATCAAGTTGAGGAAGTTCCCCTTATTCTGAATTTACTAAGTGTTTTTATAAGTCTGAATTTGTCAATAAGGAGTTCATGATCTGAGCCAAATTCAGACTTACAAAAACTCTCAGTAAATTCAGAATAAGGGGACCTTCCTCAATTTGATAAAGAATGTCTTGTGGATACAGCTATTATCACACTTAATGGAGAGAAACTGGAACCTTTCCCACTAAGGTCAAATAAAAGGCAAAGGTGAGATGTCCCATCTCACCACTCCTTTTCAACATTGTACTAGGGGTTCTAGCTAATGTAATAAAACAAGATAAGGAAATAAAAGGTAAACAGATTGGGGAATAAGATAAATTGTTTTTTTTTCCCACAGATGACATGATCATATACGTAGAAAATTCCAAAGAATTGGCCATCACCACAATAACAAAACACACAAAGAAACCTCACAGACCTCTGAAAATAATAAGCAATTATAGCAAAGTTTCAGAATATGAGATTGATGTACAAAAGTCAAATGCTTTCCTATATAACAGCAGTGAAAAAGATTAATTTGAAACTGAAAAACAATACCATTTACATTGTTGTTTGGCAACCCACTCCAATTTTCTTACCATCTAGAGATTATCACGATTAATGTGAGTAGATTCCTTGATTATCTCAAATTTCTTGTGTAAGTCCTTCTGGGTCATGATGGTTCTGAATATATTTCTGGATTCGTTTCATTAATCTTTTATTTATATCTATTATCTATTATATCTATTATCATTGGTAAAAATGCTCTATTGCTAAGGTTCTTTTTTTTCAGATGCAGGATTGAATTTATTATTATATTTGCACAGTTTTGAGAAAATACTGATTCACGTAGAAAAATATCTATAAAATTATGGGGATCTAAAAGTATGTGTGAAAATTATTTCACATTTTTCCATTTGAGAGGCAGGGTCTATATCCCCTTTCCTTAAAGCTGTGCTTAGTGATCCACTAATGTAAACAGCTTACTCTGAAATAGGCTTATACTCTTCATTTAAACTGATAGGAAAGGAAGCTTTATTCAAAGATCTTTCCAAAAATGAGCTAACCTGGCAACAGAATTTAATAAAAATCAGAGTCTCTAACACTTTTGGCATATGACACATATAACTGTATCCGGAACTTTTATTAAGCTTTTAAAATAAACTTTGTAAAAGTTAAGTTAAATAAAATGTTATGAACTGATGCACCTCCACTGTACCTGTATTAGCTCAGGTTGCCATAACAAAATACCACAGACCTGGTGGCCTAAACGGAAATTTATTTTCTCACAGTTCTGGAGGCTAGAAGTCCAAAATCAAGGTGCTGTCAGGATTGGTTTCTGGTGAGAACTCTCTACCTCAATTCTAGGTGACACTGCTCTCACTGTGTACTCACATGGCCTTTCATCTGTGTACACTCTTGGAGGGAAGGAAGGAGAGAAGGAGAGGGAGAGAAAGGGAGAGAGATCTAGTATCTCTTCTTCTTATATGGATACCACTTCTTTAGAATTAAGGCTGCACCTTTATTACTTTATTCAACTTTTATTGCCTGTTTATAGGCACTATCTCCACATACAGTCACATGGAAGATTAGGGCTTCAACAAATAGATTTTGCAGGGGGGACACAATTTAGTCCATAATGATACCCTAGAGTTCTGGTGGCTCAGAGGTTAAAGCGTCTGCCTCCAATGCGGGAGACCCGGGTTCGATCCCTGGGTTGGGAAGATCCCCTGGAGAAGGAAATGGCAACCCACTCCAGTATTCTTGCTTGGAGAATCTCATGGACTGAGGAGCCTGGTGGGCTGCAGTCCATGGGGTCACAAAGATTCGGACACGACTGAGTGACTTTACTTACTTACTTACTTAGAGTTCCCTGAAACATGTTGGAGGGAAAAAACTAATCTAACCAATTCAGCCTGCTTTCTTTACCTATGAGAAGTAGGCCCAGAAAAGTATTATGGCATTTTGGAGTTCATATGGCTGGACCATAACTCATATCTCTCAACTATTTAGGGGTTCTTTCTGCTACAACAAAAGAGATGTTTTTCTTCCCTTTGTTCTTATCCATTTGGGTCTAAAAGCTTCCTCTCATTTCCCACAGGACTCATTGCCTAGAGACCATTTTTAACTGAACTGTTTGAAAACATCTATCTTTCCCAAGCAGTTGGCAGAGAACCAAGGTCCAAATCCTAGCTCAGTCTGGACTCAGCTAAACCCTGGCACTCTTCACTCCATAGCACACAGCTAACTCTGGCAACTTACTGTGTTCTGGGCCTCAACCCCACTGGTAAAGTTGACTATACTTGATCTGCCAAATGGCTGGGCTGGTCCAGTGAAGCCACAAGAGCCTACAGCTCTAGGATTCACAGAGAACTGGCTAGAATCTACAGTTCTGACAGGATATACTTCCCCTTTCCTTAGTGATACCTATGAGGAAGTAGGCCCAGAAAAGTATTATGGCATTTTGGAGTTCATATGGCTGGACCATAACTCATATCTCTCAACTATTTAGGGGTTCTTTCTGCTACAACAAAAGAGATGTTTTTCTTCCCTTTGTTCTTATCCATTTGGGTCTAAAAGCTTCCTCTCATTTCCCACAGGACTCATTGCCTAGAGACCATTTTTAACTGAACTGTTTGAAAACATCTATCTTTCCCAAGCAGTTGGCAGAGAACCAAGGTCCAAATCCTAGCTCAGTCTGGACTCAGCTAAACCCTGGCACTCTTCACTCCATAGCACACAGCTAACTCTGGCAACTTACTGTGTTCTGGGCCTCAACCCCACTGGTAAAGTTGACTATACTTGATCTGCCAAATGGCTGGGCTGGTCCAGTGAAGCCACAAGAGCCTACAGCTCTAGGATTCACAGAGAACTGGCTAGAATCTACAGTTCTGACAGGATATACTTCCCCTTTCCTTAGTGACACCTTTACCTTTTTATCACAAGTAATGATTCCTGTGCTGGTGGTGCTCAGTCATGTCTGACTCTTTGAGACCCCATGGACAGTTAGCCTGCCAGGCTTCTCTGTCTATGGAACTCTCCAGGCAAGAATACTGGAGTGGGTTGCCATTTCCTACTCCACGCAATCTTCCCGACTCAGGGATTGAACTGATGTCTCTTGTTTCTCCTGCTTGACAGGTGGATTCTTTCCCACTGCACCACCTGGGAAGGTTAAGTAATGATTAGTAGAAATACTTCTTGAAAGTTATTGGTTCTGCCCTGCACCAGAATCTCTTTCCAATCTTGGAACGGCAAAGTAGTAGTGGAGGAAACTGGCATTATGGTGGCAAAGTCAGTCACAAGAAGGTCCTGGTATCTGAAGTTGTATTTTTACTTAGGGCATTCCAAGAAATCCTGCTCTTCTTGAGGTTCTACCTATGTAATCATTATTATTATTATTTTGTTGATTGAGATTTAATTTATATACCATCACTACAATTTTAGAACATTTTCTGTAACCCCCAAAGAAACCCTATGCCAATTAGCATTTCCCTCCCCATTCCCTTTTCCATGTCCCAGCTCTAATCAACCACTAACCTGCTTTCTGTCTCTATAGATGTTCCTATTGTGAACATTTTATGTAAGTGGAATCATAAAATATGTGGTCTTTTGTTTTAGCTTCTTTCACTTAGTGTATTATTTTCAATAATACACTAATAATACTTAGTGTATTATTTCAATAATACACTAATAATACTTAGTGTATTATTTTCATTGTTATCACATATATCAGAACTTCATTTCTTTTTAATAGCTGGAAAATATTCCATTGTATAACTATAATATATTTTGTTTATTCGCTTATTGTGATATTGAATGGTTTGCCTTGGAGACGAACAGAGATCATTCTGTCGTTTTTGAGATTGCATCCAAGTACTGCATTTCAGACTCTTTTGTTGACCATGATAGCTACTCCATTTCTTCTGAGGGATTCCTGCCCGCAGTAGTAGATATAATAGTCATC